>CAUYLG010071877.1:0-10141 GCA_963573385.1 Cacajao melanocephalus
TAACTCCCGCATCCGGGAGGCCGCCTACAGACACCAGTCTGCCTGGTAACACTGGGCAGCCAATCACAGCTCAGCCTTAGCCCGCCAAGACTGGGCCAATCACCTTGTAACACGGCGCTCCTCTCCACCCCTCCTGATCACTTACCAATCATCTACCGCCAATTCGGCTGAAAACCCTCCCCACCCCTATAAAAGTGCTCAGCCTCAGCCGCTGGGCGCAGCCCTTTCCTCCTCTTCCCTCCGAGCTGCCTGGAGGTCTCAATAAACCTGGACTCGGCCTTCGTCTTCCAGTGTGCTTCGTCTTCCAGTGTGCTTCTTGGGACCGGATAACTAGGGAAGGGTCGACAGAAGGGGTCATACATTTGGAGGTCGCACACACACCTACAACCATCTGATCTTCAATGAAGTTGACAAAAACAATGGGGAGAGGATTCTCTATTTTATAAAATAAAAGGTTCTGGGATTGCTGGCTAGCCGAATGCAGAAGAATGAAACTGGATCCCTCCCTTCCATCATATACAAAAATTAACTCAAGATGGATTAAAAATTTAAGTGTAATGCCTCAAACTATAAAAATCTCAGAAGAAAACTTAGGAAGTACCATTCTGGACATTAGCCTTAGCAAAGAATTTTTGACTAAGTCCTTAAAAACAAATACAATAAAAACAAAAATTGACAAGTGGAACCTAATTAAACTACATATTTTTTTTCACAGCAAGGAAACTATCAACAGACTAAACAGATAACCCACAGAATGGGAGGAAATATCTGCAAACTATGCATTTGACAAAGGTCTAATATACAGAAGCTATGAGGCACTTAACCCACTCAACACGCAAAAAAAAAAAAATGAGATAGCCCCGTTAAAAAGTGAGCAAAGGGCTGGATGCAGTGGTTCATGCCTGTAATCCCAGCACTTTGGGAGGCCAAGGCAGGTGGATCACCTGAGGTCGGGAGTTCGACATCAGCCTGACCAACATGGAGAAACCCTGTCTCTACTAAAAATACAAAATTAGCTAGGTATAGTCACACATGCCTGTAATCCCTGCTACTCGGGAGGCTGAGGCAGGAGACTCACTTGAACCCAGGAGGCAGAGGTTGCAGTGAGCCGAGATCATGCCATTATTGCACTCCAGCCTGGGCAACAAGAGCAAAACTCTGTCTCAAAAAAAAAAAAAAAAAAAAAAAGCGAGCAAAGAACATGAACTGACACTTCTCAGAAGACATATAAGCAGCCAACAAACATGAAAAAATGCTCAAAACTACTAATCTTCTACCAGCAGAGTGGGGAAAAATAAATAAAAGATTTAAAAAACTACTAATCTTCAGAGAAATGGAAATCAAAACCACAATGAGATACCATCTTGGGCTGGGCATGGTGGCTCACGCCTGTAATCCCAGCACTTTGGGAGGCCGAGGTGGGTGGATAACCTGAGGCCAGAAGTTCGAGACCAGCCTGACCAAATAGGTGAAACCTCATTTCCAAAAAAAAAAAAGAGAGATCATCTTATACCAGTTAGAGTGGTTCCTATTAAAAAGACAAAAAATAACTGATGCTGGGGAGGCTGCCAAGAAAAGGGAATGCTTATGTAACGAAGGTGGGAATGTAAATTGGTTCAGCTGCTATAGAAAGCAATTTGAAGTTTTCTCAAAGAATTAAAAACAGAACTACCATTCCATCCAGCAATCTCATTACTGGGTATATACCCAATGGAGAATAAATCGTTCTACCAAAAAGACACATGCACTTGTATGTTCATGACAGCACTATGCACAATAGCAAAGGCACGGAATCAACCTAGATGCCCATCAGCAGTGAACTGGATAAAGAAAATGTGGTACATGTACGGCATGAAATACTACACAGCCAGAAAAAAGAATGAAATCATATGGATGCAGATGGAGGCCACGATCCTGAGGAAGTTATCACAAGAACAGAAAACCAAATACTGCATATTTTCACTTTAAATGGGAGCTAAACATTGGGTAGATATGGACGTAAAGATGGGAGCAGCAGACACTGGCGACTGCTAGAAGAGGGAGAGATGGAGAGAGCCAAGGCCTGAAAGATGACCTATTGGGTACTATGCTCACTGTAAGGCTGGCCGCCCCGCCAGGAGGCCGGGCACACCCACCTATTCTGCACCCAGCACCTAACCCTGCACGCGGCAACAGCCCCTGGCACCTACCTCCAAGCACATGTTCCCCTGAAAGGATCCGGCTGATGCAACCCTAACCGGATCTCGTATTAGAAAAACCCGCCCGACAATCTACCCACCAATAGCAGCCCGCCCCGTCTCCATTCCGCTCCCCTGCAACCAATTAGAACACTCAGCCACTCCTCGTTCCCTAAAGCTATAAAAACCCCAAGTCCCAGGAAGTCAGCGCGACTTCTCTGGCCCTTTTCCCCGGGACCATAGAACCTCGCCCGGGAGCTGAATAAACCGGAATTTAATGTTTATACTGGCCTCAGTTTCCTTATTTTAAACTCGGCAATAACCCTTACACTCACTACGTGGGTGATGGGATCATCTGTACCCCAAACTTCAGCGTCATGCAATATATCAAGTAAGAAACCTACACATGCATCCTCTGTACATAAAATAAAAGTTGAAATTAAAAACAAAAATTGTTTGTGGCCAGGGCGGTGGCTCATGCCTGTAATCTCAGCACTTTGCGAGGCCAAGGCAAAAGGATCACCTGAGGTCGGGAGTTCGAGACCAGTTTGACCAAATGGCGAAACCCCGTCTGTGCTAAAAATACAACTAACATTAGCGGGGCGTGGTGGTGCATGCCTGTAATCCCAGCTACTCGAAAGGCTGAGGCAGGAGAATCACTTGAACCCAGGAGGTGGAGGTTGCAGTGAGCTGAGATCATACTATTGCATTCCAGCCTGGGCAACAAGAGCGAAACTCCGTCTCAATAATAGTAATAATAATAATAATAATAATAATAATTCTTTGCATTGTGTTTCCTCACAAGAAAGAAGCAGTTAACCAGTCTGGATCCTCCAAGAGTGCCCCTCCTACCCAGTGGTAGGAAATCCTTTTGCTCAGCTCAGGCAGAACTGTTAGCTGACAGGTACAGAAACTGCAGGGGGCATCTGACGTTGCATTCTCTCATTTCATTCTTGCACTTTACCCACATTAACCAACTATGTCGACCTTCACTACATACCACATGGACTGTGAATGGCTGCCTTTCACTTGCTTTGCTGTTAAGTCATATATAGCCGGGTGCGGTGGCTCAGGCCTGTAATCCCAGCACTTTGAGAGGCTGAGGCGGGCAGATCACCCTATGTCAGAAGTTCGAGACCAGCCTGACCAATATGTTGAAAGCCAGTCTTTAAATTAAAAATACACACACACACACACACACACACACACACACACACACATATATGTGTATCAAGTTTCTAGAAAAAAATGTCTCTGCAGTATGAGGAATATGGTGGAGTCAAGGGCACTGTCCCTACCCTAGTGAGATTTGAATGGGCATAGAGAAATGTGCTCTTTCCCTTCAAGACATGCAACTTGGCCTCCCCCTTTCCTTCTCTTTGTTTGTATTCTTGTAGTTGCAAAGGCCAGAAAAACTCTTAGTATTAATAAAATTTCCGGGAGGCTGAGGCTGAGGCAGGTGGATCACCTGAAGTCAGGAGTTCGAGACCAGCCTGACCAACATGGGGAAACCCTGTCTCTACTAAACATACAAAATTAGATGGGCGTGGTGGTGCATGCCTGTAATCCCAGCTACTCGGGAGGCTGAGGCAGGAGAATCACTTGAACCCAGGAGGTGGAGGTTGCAGTGAGCTGAGATCACACCATTGCACTCCAGCCTGGGCAACAAGAGCAAAACTCCGTCTCAAAAAAATAAAAAAAATTAAAAAATTCCTATAGCAAAATGGAGAACTCTACTGGCTTTTTTTTTTTTTTTTTGACAGAGTATTTTGTATTTTTAGTACAGATGGGGTTTCACCATGTTGGCCAGGCTAGCCTCGAACCTCTGACCTTGTGATCCGCCCACCTCGGCCTCCCAAAGTGCTAGGATTACAGGCGTGAGCCACCGCACCCAGCCTCTACTGGCTTTTAACACAGACCAATTTTCACACAGCTGAATTTCGGGATTAAATTATATCACTGAGTCAGGTCCATCTCTTGGCTAGAATTTCCCTCCTGTAGCCTTTACTCTCTGAAAGGCCCTTGTCAGAAAGGTGAAAACCAGCAGAACAGCCAGTCTAGTCATCACAACTTGCATCCAACAACAAAAAAATACCTTTTTTTTGGTTCCCTCAGCAATGGTTGTGGGATTGGTTCAGAGGGGCTCTGATTGAGTGGGTTCCATTCCTGAATCAGTCACTGCGGCTAAGGGAAGGGAAGCTCTGATTGGTCTGGTCTTAGTTAACAGTCAACAAAACGAGCTGAGGATGTGGTTGACCCCACTCACTCAGCTACAGGGATTGACAATGGGGAGGGGTAAAATTTCCCAAGAGAAAGGAGGGACACTTTTACTTAACTCCAAGAAGAGTGAACGAATACTGGCCAGGCTACGTGAACCAATATCCACATTATCCCATATGATGAATCTTCTGAATCTCTACATTCAGAAGAATAAAGGAGACTGAGCAGGCAGAGGGGATGATGAGATCAACCAGGTTGAGGTGGGTCACTTGACCAACCTCAGGATCATTTTATCCTAAGGATTAACTGAACCAAGTACTAAGTCGACTGTCCACTTTTCTGCTTACCTTTGTCATATCACAAGTTAGAATTCTTACACATCCTTAGAAGAGCTGCTCCTTACAATGTACACAGGGTTTTGCTACATTATTGTTTAAATGTTGAAAAGGGTTTCTTTTTTCATCCCTCATTGCATTTTGGCTTTTCATAGTGCGCAATTTTGCTGCATTTATAATCATTATGTACTTTGTTTTGGGAGAATGCGTTTTGTCATAAAAGCGCTTCACACAGCTAGAGGAACGATCAGCTTCACGATCAATATTCCAGAAAAACCTGGTTTTTTTTCCTCCCTAAAAATATTTAAGATAAGTTGTAAAACTATATGTATAGCAGTTAAAAAAGGAAACGGAAACCAATTTAATTCTTTTAATCAAGAAATAATTAATTTGTAAATGACAATATTAGAATACTATTTTTAAAAGGCTAGATGTATTTCTTTCCCTTTTCCTTTCACAAAGTTGCCATTTAAATCTAGCTCTGTTTGTGATATAATAATGCAGAGCTTGTGCACAAAGTGAGACAAACTAACAGAAAGACTTTTCTCATGAATAGGAAAAATGAATGTTTTTTTAATTTAAAGGAAACTGTATTTAAAATTCAATTTTTGGAAAATATAATAAAGTCAAATATAAATATTGTGAACAGATGTTTCTTAAGAAGCTTCTGAAATGAATAGTCACCATCTGGAACCATTTACGAGGAGAAGAAGGTAAGCACGCACCTGTTTCTTTCTTTAAAAAGATGCAATCTCTGTCCCAAATTATAAACAAGTATGGCAGTTACCATAAAAATGTAATATTCAATTTGCCAAACTGTTTAGAAAAATATTGATAAGAATGTAGATGGTTTAAAAAAGTGTGCTTCTAAAAGGCTTAGTCTGTTTTCAGATTTCTTTGCTTACTTATAATTTTTTAAAGATAAAAGTCTTTAAAGTAAATACATGTTCTACGTTTTAAAAAAACACGCACAAAACCTCGGTAGACACTATCACTGCTGCCACCACTATCATCCAAGGTATCTATTTGCCTATTATTATATTTTAGATATTCCACAACAAAAATTGGATTCATATACTCCTTCCAGTTTTGGTAGGCTTATCACATTAGTGGCTCTAATTAATGCCCTCCCTGTATCCACACCCTTTGCAAAATGGTATCGCAGCAGCTCTCATCAAGAAATGGAGTTTTGGCTGGCTGCGGTGGCTCATGGCTGTAAATCTAGCACTTTGGGAGGCCAAGACAGTGAATCTCCTGGGGTCAGGAGTTTGAGACCAGCCTGGGTAACATGGCGAAAACCCATCTCTACTAAAAATACAAAAATTAGCCAGGCATGGTGGTGGGCGCCTATAATCCCAGCTGCTTGGGAGGCTGAAGCAGGAGAATCACTTGAACCAGGGGGCAGAGGTTGCAGTGAGCTAAGATCGCACCACTTTTTTCCAGCCTGAGAGAATGAGTGAAACTCAATCTCAAAAATGAAGAGAGAAAGAAAGAAGGCAGGATGGCTGGAAGGCAGAAAGGAGGGAAGGAGGGAGGGAAGGAAGGAAGGAAGGAAAGAAAGAAAGTAAAAGAAAAAGAGAAAGAAAGAAGAAGAAAGAAAAGGAAGGAAGGAAGGAAGGAAGGAAGGAAGAAAAAGAAAGAAATGGAGTCTTGTTGCCCATCCTTTGCATCTGGGCTGAACTTGTAACTTGCTTTGGCCAAGAGAATACAGGAGAAGAAACAGCATGCCAATTCCAAGACTAGATCTCAAGAAGTTTTGTGCTTTCTCATTCTCCCTTGTGGAGCCTTGCTACTGCCATGTAAATAAACTTGGGCTATTCTGCTGGAGGAGGAAAGATGACACAGGGTAGAGACTTGCAAAGGCCATCTTAGATCAGTTTATAGCCAACCAATTCCCCACCATGTAAAACAGCCAGCCAAGATCAGCAGAGCTGTCTGACTTAGCCCTTTGCCTGCAGCTGGAGGCTTTTAGTTTAGGATTGACAGAGGGTGATGACAAAGTTGCTAAAAGATTTTGGGAACTTCTGGCTACTGTCCTTGAATTCTAGGGAGGTAGGCACACTTGCAGGGACATAGTGCCAAAGAAAAGATGCTGGGATTTATAGGCAGATCTTGATTTGCAGATTAGAGACTCTAAATAAACAAAATGGGAACAACTCATGGAGTGTGCATAGAAATACAATTAACTTATTGAGGAGGATAATCTATTTTAAATAATTTTAGCATATTATTTTTATTTTTATTTATTTATTTTAGAGACAGGGTTTCACCAATTTGGCCAGGCTGGTCTTGAACTCCTGACCTTGTGATCCACCTGCCTTGGCCTCCCAAAGTGCTGGGATTACAGGCCTGAGCCACCGTGCCCACCCATATTTTTATATAATTGCAAATGAGGCTAATCTCCTTATCAAAACCCGTCCTTCCTACAAGTGAATTCTTATTCAGTAGTTAGCCCCACATGCTGTAAGTTCTTTTAAAATACACAAGTAATTTATCTGTAAGGTAATTCTACTTGTTTCCTAGATAATTCATCTTAATTAGAACAGTTTTACTGGTCAGGCACGGGGGCTCACGCCTGTAATCCTAGCACTTTGGGAGGCCAAGGTGGGCGGATCACCTGAGGTCAGGAGTTCAAGGCCAGCCTGCCCATCATGGTGAAACCCCATCTTAAAAAAAAAAAAAAAAAAAAAAAAGAATAGTTTTACCATAACTGAATTAATTGAGTTGTATTAACTCCACTAGTAAAATGATCTGAAAGCTCTTGAAACAAAATTTCAAAGAGTGAAGCAATGAAAAGTTTCTTTTCATATTGGTGATGATCATGTATTGGTTACTTCCCTGGCATCCATCTTCCAGTTTTCCCTTTATCTTCCCTCTACAATGTTCCCCTCACTCCTGGTTGTGTGATTTGGGTGGGAACAACTTTACTCAAATGACAGGGGTGGGCTCTGATTGCCTTATGTCCCATGGCCACCTGTGTTGGTTCTGGGGTGATGTGCTACACAGAGACAAGATTCACGGAGGTGTTTGTTGGCCTTCTGTTGTGGAAAAGCTGGGCAGTTTCCCTGCATGGTGTGAGACCTAGAATTATGGAAGTCATTTTTCTTTTTCTTTTTTTCTTTTTTTTTTTTTTTGAGACTGAGTCTTGTTCTGTTGCCTAGGCTGGAGTGCAGTGGGATGATCTCGGCTCACTGCAACCTCCACCTCCTGGATTCAAGCGATCCTCCTGCCTCAGCCTCCTGAGTAGCCAGGAGTATAGGCAGGCACAACCATGCCCAGCTAATTTTTGTCTTTTTAGTAGAGATGGGGTTTCAACATGTTGGCCTGGCAGGCTGGTCTCGAACTCCTGACCTCAGCTGATCCTCCTGCCTAGGCCTCCCAAAATGCTGGGATTATGGGTGTGAACCACCACACCTGGCTGGAAGTCATTTTTCTTTTTTCTTTTTTTGAGACAGAGTCTCACTCTGTCACCAGGCTGGAATGCAGTGGTGGGATCTTGGCTCACTGCAACCTCCACCTCCCGCGTTAAGCAGTTCTCCTGCCTCAGACTCCTGAGTAGCTGGGATTACAGGCACACACCACCACACTGAGCTAAGTTTTGTATTTATTTTTTTAAAGACAGGGTTTCACCATGTTGGTCAGGATGGTCTTAAACTGCCGACCTCAGGTGATCCGCCCTACTTGGCCTCCAAAGTGGTTGGAATACAGGCGTGAGCCACCATGCCCCACCCAAGTTTTGTATTTTTAATAGAGATGGAGTTTCGCTGGGCACAGTGACTCACACCTATAATCCCAGCACTTTGGGAGGCTGAGGTGACAAATCACTTGAGGTCAGGAGTTCGAAACCAGCCTGACTAACATAGTGAAACCCCATCTCTGCTAAAATACAAAAAATTATCTGGGCATGGTGGCATGAGCCTGTAATCCCAGCTACTCGGGAGGCTGAGACAGGAGAATTGCTTGAACCTGGGAGGCGAAGGTTGCAGCCAGCCGAGATCATGCCATTGCATTCCAGCCTGGGCGACAAGAGTGAAACTCCATCTCAAAAAAAAAAAAAAAAAAGAGAGAGAGAGAGAGAGAGATGGAGTTTCATCATGTTGGCCAGGATGGTCTTGATCTCTTGACCTCATGATCCACCCGCCTCAGCCTCCCAAAGTGCTGGGATTATGAGTGTGAACCACCACGCCCAGCCAGAAGTCATTTTTCTATAAGCAGAGGAGATTCTAGAGTTGCCAGAGAGCCACAAAGTGGAGTCTGAGGGTAAAGCCAGACTATAAAAGGCAGAAAAGAAACATATAGGGAAAAAATGGGTCCTTGGAAACATTATTAGAGCAGCTGGATACAACATTGCCTGAAGTTAACATTGCCTCTGGAGTTTTCACTGACGTGACCAATAAATTTCTATTATTATTTAAACCAAATTGAGTTGTTTTCCTCAGGTGCAACTGAAAGATCACTGAAACAACCTATACCTCTTAGTTTCCAGCTTTGCCTCAAGCACCCTAGTTCCGGCCCTCTTTCCTCTTGCCTGGACTACTGCACTCTCTTAACTACACGCCGTATTTCACGTCTGTACCTCTGATCTATACTTCCCTACTGGGTTAATATCTCTTAAGCACATCTACAATCATCCCCTTGCTCAAACACCTTCAGTGGGTCTCCAGTGCTAAAAACAAACATCTCCTTTTGACATTCCAGGCCCACCTCCGTGTGTCCCAGGCATTCTTCTTAAGGCTGCCCATGATCTCCATTCAATTCTGGTAAGTCAGAAGATAATCTTTTCACTTTTTCTTATTTGACAGTTCATTAGTGCTTAGCATTGTTGATGGCTGTCTACCAAGGCAGTCTCTTCCCTGGTGTCTGTAATACAGCTCTCAGATTGTTCTTCTCTACTAAATCATTAAATATTGGACTTTTTCAGTTTTCTATTCCAGTATTGTTGCTCTCTTCTGAGTTCACACATCACATTTTCTGGACATCTCTCATCTACTCCTATGACTTAAAATACCCCCTTTTTTGGGTAATAAGAAACTTCTCTGAGCTAAAAGAACAGGTTCTAACCCAATGCAAAGAAACTAAGAACCTTGAAAATAGATTTGATGAAATGCTAATGAGAATAAACAACTTAGAGAGGAATATAAGTGAACTGACGGAGCTGAAAAACACAACACAAGAACTTCATGAAGCATGCACAGGTTTCAATAGCTGAATTGACCAAGCAGAAGAAAGGATATCAGAGATTGAAGATCAACTCCATGAAATAAAACAAGAAGGCAAGATTAGAGAAAAAAGGGTAACAAGGAATGAACAAAGTCTTCAAGAAATACGGGACTATGTGAAAAGACCTAATCTATGTTTGATAGGTGTACCCGAATGTGACGGAGAGAATGAATCCAAACTGGAAAATAC
>CAUYLG010071879.1:0-233956 GCA_963573385.1 Cacajao melanocephalus
GACTGCATTCTAGCCTGGGCAATAGAACAAGAATCCCGTTCTCTCTCCCTCTTTCTCTTCCTCTTTCTTTCTCTCTTACATTCTTTTTCTTTCTTTCTTTCTTTCTTTTCTCTCTTTTTCTTTCTTTCTTTCAAAAAAAAAGAAAATGTGGTACATATACACCATAGAATACTATGCAGAAACAAAAAGGAACAAGATCATGCCTTTTGCAGGACATGGATTGAGGTAGAAGCCATTATCCTCAGCAAACTAATGCAGGAACAGAAAAACAAACACCACATGTTCTCATGTATAATATCATTGTAATACATAATTGTACATAATTGTAATATATAGAAAATACTCTTCTATATATTATAATTATGATAAGTTTAGATATGAAGGAATAAGATTGGGGTAATGCTATAACCAATATTTGTACAGTGCTTTAAAACTTAGGAAGTGCTTTCACGTATATTGCAGTGCTATGGTTTATGGGCATCTATGGACATCAGATGCTCTTTCAGGGCTTGCTACGTAATAGCTGATTCCTACCACCATACTCAGAGGAGGACATTTTAAAATATTTTATTTTATTTTATGTTCCAGTTGGAGCTGAACAATGAGAACACATGGACACAGGGAGGCGAACAACACACACTGGTACCTCTCAGGGGTGGGTGGGAGGCAGAGGGAGAGAGAGCGTCAGGATAAATAGCTAACTCATGCTGGGTTTAATACCTAGGTGATGTCTTGATAGGTGCAGCAAACCACCATGGCACATGTTTGCCTATGTAACAAATCTGTACATCCTGCACATGTATCCTGGAACAGGATATATTATTATATATTATCATAATTGTAATATATAGAAAAGTGTCCAGGAAGAAGCCATAGTAAAGCCCGATACTGCTGTCATAGTGAGTAAAGAAGGAACAAAAGAAAAGGAATACAGTGCACACCTGATTATTGCTTTTTGTTATATTTATGTTCTTTGTAAATGAAAAGTTTCCTTCCCTTTACCACCTAAATGAGTCCTGTGATGATTTCAAACACTTTTTATACCCTTCGATGTCCCTTATACAATGACAATCACTTCCAAAGCCATAATTTCCACAGTAGCCTCTGCAACTCTGGGTCTGCTCATCCCACTCCTCTTAGTCCATTTGGGCTGTTATAACAAAATACCAAGGACTGGGTAGCTTACAGCAAAGATTTATATCTGACAGTCCTAAAGGCTGAGAACTCAAAGATCAAGGCACCAGCCGACTCAGTGCTGACTGCTTTCCCATAGATGGTGCTTTCTCTCCGTGTTCTCACATGGTGGAAGGGACTAGCTAGCTCTCTAGAGTCTCTTTTAAAGATATTAATCCCATTCATGAGGCCTTATGACTAATAACCTCCCAAAGGCCCCCATCACATTGAGGATTAGGTATCACCATGTGACTTTTCAGGGGACACAAACATTCAGACCGTAGCACACTCCAAAGGTTGGAAATGAGGCCAACACACAACTGAACAGGAGCTTCACTTAAGGCATTTTGGAATGTAAATAACCAAACCTAATTCCAGCTAGTTCATCAAAAAAGCAGTTAGGCTTCCAGATAGAAGTGAAATTGGAAACTAGAACTACATTAGGAATCCAGAAGAAGTGTTTTTTTCGTTTCTCATCTCTGCTTCTCTTTACCTGCCTGATTCAATCATTCTTCATTCTCTGTGGTCTGTTTTCTCAATTTGTCAGTTCATAGCCATCAACCCCCTGCAATTCCACCTCTCCCTGCCCCACCAATGCTCAGTTTTCACATGGCCATCAGTTCCAGACACACACAGATATTAACTAAATTGAGTTTGCACTCTGTTCTCTTCAGCACTAGTGGAAAAGAGATAGGAGAGCGTCCCAAGCTGTAAACATGGGAATCAGAATGGCCCCTGTGGATGGACAGGAAGTTCTTAGGAGCCATGTGGATTGCAGAGATAATCAAATATACCTGCATGGAGTATAGGTTTGCACAGAGTAATGTGTTTGAGAGTCTAGAGTGTAGGAAATTAAGTAATATCAGAATCAATCAAATCAAGTTACAGATTTTACTACCTTTAACTACCACCCCATCCCACTGACCAATGGTTTTAAAGCATCAATAAGCTGTAAGACAAGTACCATTTGTCTTTATTCTATTTAGACCATCCTCTACCTGCTAAGTTACCTTGTTAGCTCTACTTCTGATCTTTGGAAGAAGACTGGATAATAGAAAAAGTAGCCCTCCGTCTGAGCTTGTAACCATCTAAAGAAAAACTGATCAATCTTCTTCCAACCATCTTGCTAGAACAATCCCTTCCTTGTCCACACACACACACATACCCCAAATGCAAGGCGAGACCCTGATAATATAGGGAGTGGTTGAGTTGTGGAAGGAAAGCAAACCCATGGCCAATCTTGGTAAGTTTTTTCTTAAAGCTGTGCAGTGATTAAACACACCCCTGTTACATAAATAATAACTTAATGATCATACTAATATGCAATTGCAAACTGAGGTGAGTGCACCAAAGGAAAAAAACTTTAAGAGCACCTAAGAAAAAGATCTGACCTAGAATGGAGGGTCAGGGATGGTTTTCCTGAGAAAATATCATTTGAGCTTTATTTTCAATGACAAGTGGGAGTTAACTAGACAAAGGGAAGAAGAGCATGGCAATGTGAGGACCATGGTGTGTTCTAAGAGCTGGACAAATCAGTGTGGGCTGCAGCAGGGAAGGTGGTTCAAGGTAAGGCTGGGAGGAAACTGCAGATCATGCAAGGACTAGTAAGTCAGATTAAGAATGTTGGTAGTTAGCCCAAGAAAGATGGGAAGCCATGGAAGCAATTTAAAGTATGAAAAGATCCCTCAGGTTGTAGGGTGGAAAATGGATGAAGAGATATCAGAGTGAAAGCAAGGAGATCACTCTGAGAATCCAATCAAGAGATAATAGGCAAAGACTAATGGGTTTCTTCTTCTCTTTCCAACTTGTTTCTGGTCCTTCATATGAATGTAGACCTCAAAAAGTCCTTGACATTGTGAATGACTTCATTCTCACTTCTATAGTTAGTTCTCTCCTTGTTGTTGTCATTGTTTGTTTTAGGACCTTAACATTTTAATTCTGTCCTATATCACTTACCCTTTTTTAAAAAACTCGTCCTATTTATAACAACCATCTTGAATTTTAAAATATACACTAACACAATTTAACATCCCACACTTATACTTACCCACATCCCTGACCCTGTCTTATTCTGAGAGATTTCTCCTCTTCTCAGTTTCTTATTATTCACTGGGTGTTATCCTTGATTCTAAGTGCTGCACTTTGAGGACCATTAAAATACAAGGTGTCCAGAGAATAATAAACCAAAATAGTGAATAAACCTCAAACACAGGAGATTTGTGAAAACTATCAAGCTTTTGCTTAGCAAAGGGAAACCTTTGGGATTGAAATGGTAGATGCCTTCCAAATGCTATCATTAGAAATAAGCAGCAAATTTTTTTCCTGAGTCACCCAAATGGTAGAAAACCGGACTAATTGTAGAATATCAAATGTGTACAAATGCATGCTTAAATACAGCAACCTTAGATCTTTCTATTTATTGTCTGAAAGTGGAATAGGCTATTTTGAGGTGCAGTGAACTTTCAATCCTTGGAGATATGTAAATAGAATCTGACAGTCACATGACAAAAAGTTGAGGAGCATCAAGCACCAGATGGAGCTGAAACTGGTGCTTCCAGTACTGGTCCACCTTGAACCTTCCCCTCTAGTGCCTCTGTTGTTCCATCAGCAACACAAATGCAGGGGACAGTGGACGTGGGCCTTATTTTTAGGTCCCAGGTGACTTAGAGGAGACCACATCCCTGAGAGAGTCAGGCTCGTGCTTATAAGATGTGAGTGTGTGTTTAGGTAATTGCATTTCAAAAAAGTGTCTCCCTTTTTTCTTTGGTTAGTCATTGGTTCCGATTATCTAAATTTCAGTCCCTTCCATTAGCATGGATTATCATTTAACTACAACACTTAATGCATACTTCTTGCTGCTGATTTACGTAAGACGGTTACACTTAAATCAGTCATCAAATTGGTAAAAGACAAACTGCTATTTTTAAAGATATTTTTAAACAAGATTTGTCAGGAAAAACCTATGTAGACCTTAATTTCTTTTGAAAGCCCCCTTTCATGTGCTTCAGATAAGCAGATTTGGTGATATTTATTTAAACTTGGCATGCCTACGAATTACAACATAATATTCGGTAATGAGTAGGTTCTGGTTACAAGTTTCTTTTCTAACACCTGGACAATTTAGCCCTAAAAGAAAAAAGCAAAGAAGAAATTGGTCATGCCGACATGACCCTAAAGCTTAATTCAGTCATTCTATTCTCTCTTTTCCTCATCTCCCCAAACACAAGAACAACAGTACTAATTATTGCTCTGAAGATGTATTAAATTTCCAGTGTTAAGTTCTATATATGGATATGGCTTAAGCAACCTGAGGAAGCAGAAATTCCACCTCCCCCTCACTCCGTACATACATAAAAGCTCATGTTAAAAATCCCTTCCATCAAAATAGCTAGAAAAGAATAATTCAAATGTTTCTAGCATCAAGAAAAAGATATTTAAGATGATGAATATCTCAATTACCCTGATTTGAAAATCTTTACACATTATATGAATGTATCAAACTAACACAAAGTACCCTGAAAGTATGTGCATCTCTTATATTTCAATTTTTTTAATCCCTTATATATATCTTGCCCTCACCACCTTCACTCTCAGTGCTTAAGAGAAAACATCCTCTTTTGTTATTACATGTTACTCTTGCTTCCTTTTTGCTTTAAACTCTTAGCCACTCTTCCTTTCCCACTGTTGTGTGTATGTGTCTATATCTATACACACATATGCCTGTTTCCCTGACATTTCAGTCCAATATTCCAAGTTTATCTCTTTTCACACCCCTTTTTTTGTCTAACAATCGGGTCAGAGGAAGTGGAGGGAGAACAACAAATAGTGATGGACCAAAACATATTCAGTTAATGACCTGTCTTTTAACTTTAGATAGAGTAATGCCTGGTACTTTTGAGTATTTATACTTTTCATCTTTAAAAATGTTTCTTAGAACATCTGCAGAACTTGTGTGACTATTAAATATAGTAAGAGCATGAATTTTAGAGATTGTAAACTTGGGTTTTAAAGTAAGATAACATTCATATTGTTAGATAACACACGTATTCAGAGAATCATTGTGCGCTGCTGTGGGCATGGCATGTGTTATATATAGCCATTCGGGAAACAATCTGGTAGTATCTAGTGAAATTTAGTAATATAATACATACAGTCCAGTAGATCCATTCTGGGCATACACTCCATATGTCCATGGTACATAGTATAATGTTTATGAAGATATTCATTGAGACATTGTGATAGCAGGGAATTAGCGGCAACTTAGGTGTTTATCACTATTGAAAGGTTATATAAAGTATAGTGGATTGATATTACAGAATACCAATCAACAGTCTTCAGAAAGAAACTGGACTGATTGACAACATTAATAGATAGTATAAACCTAGTTAGTACAGAAAAATCAGAAACAGAATGAAACTTATAGCCAAATTTTTGCTTATGTATATTAAAAACACACACATCCACAAATACCACTATATATTTTATAAAGATTCATGTGTATCTTTACATATACAAATATAAAAATTGATGTCTATCAGGTAGGAGAAGTAGACACAGGATGAAGAGAAAAAATGAAAAAATAAAATACGGACATTTCACAATCAACAGTAACATCTACCGTGAACTGAGAACTGTGGCTCAATTAGGTCCACTTGAAGTTTAATAAATTTTAAAAATATACAATAAAACAAATTTTAAAAATATACAGTAAAAATAAGTTTTATGGCATACATACCATACAAATGTTTAAACTCATAAGGGTATAAATGAATCACTTTTCATAAGCTTCTAGTACACCAGGTGCATTCGTTTTCCATTGCTGCATGACAAAATATAGTGCCCAGTGCATGGCAAACACATATTACCCTTCCTTTCTTGTACACTTTATCAACTATTTCATGAGTTAAATACATCCCAAAAGGGATCATTCTGGATCTTCCAAATTAGTTGAGGGAAAAGGGGCGCCCACAGAAGACTAATAAAGATAGAAAGATAAGTAACTTTGAATAGTGTCCCAGTTTGCTCCCTGATCAAATTGGCCGCTCTGTTTCCTATAGCTTAACCCTGTCCAATTTGATTGTCTTGATCAAGACCTGTCCCTCTTCCCATGATCTTTATTAATTGAAACATATGCCCTCAAATCCAACCTCTCTGTGTCTTTCAAGAGGACGTATAGGTAATATAACTTTAACACAATATGGTTACATACTGGATTTAATGTTAATGTGCTCTTTCGGAGCACCATGTAATATATACATCTAAACAAGAATGTTTTGACTTACATAATGCACCTAACCCAGGGATGAGAGTTCATTGGTGCAAACATCACTCCAGGTAGGAAGACCCCACTAATGAATGAATATTTGAGGCAGGGGAAATACTTGCTGTCATAGCTTCAAATTACACCATGAAAGTGGCCTTCTCTGAAAGTTTGCTGTGCTGAGAAGGGCTCAGGAATCTAAGATGATGCTACACCTGACTCGATGTGACTCCAGAGGAAAACCTCACACGTGACTCTTCAGCTTTCAACGTGTGTCTCTTCACCAAGAAACAGCTTTTCCTTGCTCTAAACTCAAAAAAAAAAAAAAAAAAAAAAGGAAGATTGATGTAAGGAGAGGGAACCCAAGAGGATTTTCTTTCTAATCTAAATAAAAGGTCAATTAAAGACTTTCTCTGACAAGGAAAGGGAAATCAAACTCATTGTGTGTGGTATTGTGCCTTTGTCTCCCAAAGAAAAGAACAGCTTTTCCAAGGAGTAGAGTTCTTTCTTGCCTTTGAATCCACAAGTGTAGGGATCTGTGCAGACTGACACCTAGTGGTCTCCAGAACTCCTGTAGTAGCAGGAGTAAGGAAGAGTACACATGTATGTGTGTTTCAGCCTTCCGAAAGCATCCTTTCTTCTTCCTACATATTCCTAAACTATGAAAAAACTGAGTTGTTAATTGGTCTTGATTCCAATACCACAACTTTCTGGCCATTAATATTTAATATCTGAGCAGCCCATAGATGTTACTGACTAGAAAGGAACAATGATTCTGATGTGTAAGAGAAATAATTTTGTCCAAATATGGAATCGCAAAGGCAGCAACAAAGCAAAGTATCCAACCCATTAGAATTCAAAGAATCAGTGGCTTCTGTAGTTGGATTCTTCTGGGTTTATGCCAGAGTTCATCTCCACAAGATCCCACTCTGCCTTTAACATTGACCTTTCTAGCAGCCATCCATCCTCCTGGTTGGAACCAGAGAAGTTAATGGGCTGAGAATTGTATAATGCACTTGGGAAATTTGAACTTATCCTGGTAATCTATTGCTTTCCAGGAACCCCTGGAAAACTCCGCCATGGTACATTAAGAGAGGTGATTGTACTTCCTCCTACCAACAGATATTCTTCTAAAGTAGCCTCCAGAAAATTTTTGAATTTGGCTTCCAAGGGCCTACGTTGACAAGAACTTCTTTTTAGGTAACCCACAAAATGAAAATGGAGGGAAGCTAGAATGTATAAGATTTAAATCTTATAAATTCCATTTGGGGGATCAAAAAAATTTATAATAAATATGACTGAGTTTAGCCACCAAAACAGGTAATAAGAGTAGATGCTGGAAAATAATACTGGATGAAAGAATTGGGTGGGAGAAGCTGCAATAAATTAGCTCACATCCTAGCAGAAACCTGGGAGAATTGGTTTTCCCATCTTTATAAATTAAAGGTTAACTGGCCCCAAAATTTGCAAGTCTCAAGCCAATTTTTACCTGATACCTTGTATCAATTCGTTATACTGTATAGTTGATTTTAAAAGCTCATGCCAAATAGAATCCAGAGAATACTTTCTAGGCACAAAATTGAAAGGTGGACTCTGATGACTGACAAATGTGTTTCTCTTCGTCATCTCTACAGGCATAGCTGTAACTGGTTGGACTCAGAAGACCTCCCCCAACCCATTACGTTGTAAGTTTTTCAACCCGAAAATGCATTACAGTTTTTTTAATGAGCATCAGACCTGTTCAACCCAAACTTTACATACATGTTTCCCTACTTTTTATACTTTAGTGTTTTTGCCACCTTTAATTTTGCCCTTTAGAACACTGTCGACTCTACGACGAGTCAATTATGCCCTACACTGCACAAGCTCAATAAAGATTCACCATTTTTAAGTAAATACATGGTAACAAACCTGCACATGTACCCCCTGAATCTAATATTAAAAGTAGCAATAAGTAAAATAAGACAGAATGAATACAGAACCTGTGTCTTACCATATAGTTAGGTTTATGGTTGTTAGCAAAATTTTTAAATGTTATTTTAAAGATCTTTTTGAAGAAATAATTGCAAACGGGATAAAATGAGTATAGGTTTGACATTCTTTTTAATCAACGTCATCATAAGGTGGTTGGTGTTCTATTTTTGTTTTCAAAGACCCGGATGCATGTACTCCCCATTCTCAAAAAATAAAATAAAATAATAAAGATAAGCATTCTCATACACATAGATGGCTTCATTCTCCTGTCAAGCGTTTAGTGGTCTTAATAGACAGCCCTGCTTTTTACACCAAAGAGTTATAGTCAAACATTAAGAAAAAAAAAACCTATAGAAAAGTAGTTCATTCAAGAAATTAGGTAGACAATTTGTAGGTAATTCTTAGATTGCCCAAGGTAATACATTCCTCTGGTGTTTTATCACATTATTATATGCCCCATATGGACATTTGGTTATACCTCTTATAAAATATTTCTAGACTGACATTGTGGACCTGATTAAGTACCCAAGTTCTGGGTCTTGAACATTATTCTTCAGTGAACTGGAGTGAAAACAAAACTGCTTCTTGAGGAGGCTTTGGCCCATACCAGGAGTACCACTCTTCACCTTTTTGTGCATGCTTCCAGGAAAGGTGTCGGGGAGGAGTGGCCTTTCATTCTGTACATGTGTCCTTCCTCCTCAGGTTCTTCAGCTTTCCTCAAAGAGTTTAATCCCTATCCCCAGCTCTGCTTATTGGAAGAATACTCAGCTGCCTTCTTTTAACATACACACAATATCTTCTACCTAATGTTTTTCAGATCAGAAATGAGCAATTTGAACTCAAAGTCATTCAATATTTATCAAAAGTTGAGTTGAAGATAAGACTTACAGAAATTCTTCAGAAAAACCTATGAGCCTCTTCTTGCATCAAGAAGATAAGTTAAGAAAAATGAAACAATAAGTTTAGAAAACTTGATTTCTAAGAAGAGGCATTAATTTAAAATATAAATCAGTAAAAGAAAAGTTTAGATACTCCTGGAATTATTTTACTGGAAAAGTTTGGAATATATTTCTAAATTTTGAGGTAAAATCATGGAAGTAAAATAAATGTATAAAGAGGCAACCATGAATGTGTGTGTGTGTGTGTGTGTGAGTGTGTGTGCATCAAATTTATCTGCCATTGACAGGTAAAAACTGGTGTACCTGGAGGATATCAAGATATCCTGGAAGGCAAATGTTCTTTCTTCCTCCATTGAAAAGCACTATTCTCTTTAGTAATATTATATTCAAGTTCGCAATGTGATTTTGAATATATACCACAAGTTCAAACAGCCTCCTAGCTTTATTGGCTATTGAGGTCATACTTCCCTTCCTTATCCATGGATGCCGCAATACAGTTTTCCCATGCAGCAGAAAGATAACGTGATTCTGTCTTCCATTCCTCTCACCTCCCTGATTCTCTGTTCCAACCTATCTAATTCAAACAGCGAATCACCTGGTGCTTCGCTGGCAGCTTGATTGTTGCCTAACTGTTTCCTACGTGTTTCTTGAGAAGACACAGAAGGCAGAAGAACAGGCTGTTTAAAGACATCTGTGTGAGGGGTACGTGAGTGAACACACAATACGGTGTGTGTCTGAGGAAACACGCATTTCCTGGTGGATTTTCCCCCCATAAAATTCCCAAATAACAGGATCCAAATATACATGAAACAAAACTTACAGAATTTAATAGAAAATAGACGATTCAACAAGAATAATTGGAGACTTTAGTACTCACTTGCAATAATGGAAGGAACAACACCACTGAAGATCAGCAAAGAAAAAGAGGACTTGAGCAACACTGCACACCAACTTAATCTAGCAGACATCTATAGCACACAGCAGAATCCAACAACAGCAGAACACACTTTATTCTCAAGTTCACATGGAACATTTTATAGGACAGACCGTATGTTAGGCCAGGAAATAAACTTCAATAAATGTTTTAAAAGAGAAATAATACAAAGTATGTTCTCCTACCATAATAAAATGAAATTAGAAGTCAATAACAGAAGGAAATTTCAGAAATTTACTAATATGTAAAAATTAAACAACACACCTCTAAATAACCAATGGGTAAGAAAAGAAATCAAAAGAAAAATTAGAAAATGTGTTGAGATGAATCAAAATGAAAATACAGCATAACATAATTATGTAACACAATAAAAAACAGTATTTAGAGAAATATTTATAGCTATAAATACCTATATTTAAAAAGAAGAAAAATCTTAATATCTTAACCTTTCATCTTAAGAAACTAGAAAAAGAAGAACAAACAAAAGTAAGCAGAAAGAATAAAAGGATAAATATTGAAATGTAAATAAATAAATAACAAGAAGCCAATAGAGAACATCAGCAAAACTAAAATTTGGTTCTTTGCAAAGATTAATACAATTGACAAGTGTTTAGCTAGACTTGGCCAAGAAACAAGCAAAAAGAGTAAAATTACAAAAATCAGAAATGAAAGAAGGAACATTACTCCCAACCCTACAAAAATAAGAGGGATTATAAGGGAAGACAAAAAACAATTGTATTCCAATAAAGTAGATAATCTACATAAAATGGACAAATCCATAGAAAAACTGAACTATCAAAACTGATTCAGGAAGAAGCAGAACATCTGAATACATCTACTACAAGTAAAGAGATTGAATCAGTAATTTTAAAAAGGTTTTTTAATCTTCCCAGGATGAGAGGCCTTCACTGGTGAATTCTACCAATTGTTTAAAGAAGAATCAATACCAATCCTTTACAGACTTTAAAATTTAGAAGCAGAGGGAATATTTCCCAACTTATTCTACGAGGCTAGTATTACCCCGATTCTAAAAAACATAAAGGCATCACGAGAAACAAAAACTACAAAGATATCCCAGGATTATGAATTTAAAAGCTTAATATTGTTAAAATGGCCATACTCCAAAAATTGATCTACAGATTTCATGGAATCTCTATCAAAATGTCTACTGACTTTTTTGCAGAAGTTGACAAGCTAATCCTGAAATTTATATGGAAATGCAAGACTTGGAATAGCTAAAAGAATTTGAAAAAGAACATAGTTGGAGGACTCAAATTTCTTGATTTCAAACTTATTATGAAACTGCAGAAATGAAGAGTGTGATACTGCCATAAGGGAAGGTATAAACATCATTGGAATAGATTTGGGAGTATAGAAATAAACCCTACATTTATGGTCTGTTTATTTTGGGGAATCAAGAATAGTGAAATCCATAGAGACAGAAAATTGATTAGTGGAGTTGTCAGGGGCTAGAAGGAGGAAGGAATGGAAAGTGACTGCTAGTACTCACAGGATTTTTGGGGGGTGATAAAAATTTTGTGGAATTGCATACTAGTGATGGTTGCACAACTTTATGAATATACTAAAACCACTGGATTCCACACTTTGTTAAAAAATGAATGAATGAGCAAATATTCCAAATGATTCTCATACTTCCGGGCATTTATCAAAGTTTTCCCTATTATATAATTATTTCTGAATGTGTATGGTTTCCCCATATAGATTATATGATGCTTAAGGAAAAGAATCACACGTCATTCACTTTTGTATCAAGAAAAATATTTGTGCCTGGTAGGAAATCAATAAGCCCTTGTTGAATAAATTGATATCCCCAACACTCCAAGCTTTCTGACACTTATGTTTCCCTAAGAGCCTTCAATATGCTTGAGTAGACTCCAAAACCACAGATCCAGCCTCTCCCACTCAGCTTCTTTGAGATCTGCAGCAGTTGCTTGCCAGATAATTAGAACCAAGAGCTTGTTTATGTCAATGCTGATTTTATTCCATTCCTTGTCTGAAGAGCTACTTAGCTAAAGTGTTTTTCATCAGGAGTTCAGTGATTCAATTCTCTGTTCTGCTCATCTTCCTTGTCTTCCAGGCCCTTCCCAACCAATAATCCAGCCTTTACTATGTCCCAGCCCTCTCTTCTTCTCCAATCTCTCCTGTCCTTCTACATCTGCTTTCTATATGTGGAATTCTGTAGCCAAACAATGCACACTTTTTTGTCTTCATTGTACTGGTCTGGTGGTAGGTTGATAGTTACCTCCACTCTGTGCTTTGGCACTCATTTATTCATTCATTCATTCATTCATTCAATCAATACCTATGAAGACCTAATATATACCCCAACACTGTTCCAGTTGCTCTGTTGCTCTGATTACTTTTGTTTTTAACCATTGACATGGAAATAAAACGTGTGTTTGCTTATGCAGCCAAAGGAATTTTTTGTCACACAGATAAGAATGTTTGAGGAATCTGGTGTTTGTATGTGCTAATACCTAGTGATAAACTAGCAGACTCATTGATTAATAATTTCCATATCTGAAGGATCTTGAAACATGAATCAACCCCTTTTCATCTACTATATTTCAAATCCTTCTTGCAAATTTAAGCAAATTGCCATCTGTTGCTGGGGTTGCACTGGTTTTGGCTTCAGTGTTACTGTTACCTTTGCAGCTTAAGTCAAAAAAAAAAAAAAGAAGAAGACGAAATCATTGTTAAGCATTAACATCTTGCTTATATAGGCATTCCTGCCATAGAATTACTGGTAGTTCTCCAGAAAATGTGGCCTAGTTTTCTGAAGACCTCTTCAGTCTGCCATGTTAAAAGATGTACAGTAATGTAATCAATTCAAGAATTTGATTATCTGCACCTGTATTTTTTTCTTTTCAACAGTGCAACAAAATCCTTCAGTTCCATTTTAAGAAAGCCCCAGAAACTGTTAGGCTTTATGCTGAGCTGAGTTCAGTCAACCCAAAGAGGCCCCGATGTTCCCTGTGTGACTACCTGAGCAATGGATTGGGTGGGCAGAGCCCCAGCTTCCAGACTGCCAGACCCAGCTTCAGGAGAGACAGTATCAGCGCACAGTGCCTGCTTTGGGCCTGCCCCTTTCTCTCACTCTTCAGACAACCATTAGTCCCGTTTTCTAGCAGCTGCCTGTAAAGGAACCAAAAACAAATTTTTTTCAATCAAGCCTCACTTTGGTCTTCATGGAAAGCTGCCTACTTTGCTGTTGGGCCTCTCAGATTGCATCTTTGATCTGTCAGGAACTGGCTTTCTTCCACCAACTAAGAATTCTCTCTATTCTGGTAAGTAAATGTGTACATCTGAACGTCGAAATGTTTTTAAATCCCGAAACCAATTCAAAGCACTGTAGATCTGGAAGGCTGCTTAGAGCCTTGTTACTCTACGTTTAGTCCAGAGACCAGTAGCATCAGCATCACTTGGGTAATGCAGAAATACCACCTATTAGACCTTTTCCAGACTTTTACTGACTTAGACTCTCTGAAGGTGGGGCCCAGAGATCTGAATTTGTAAAAGCCCTAACAGTGATTCCGATACTAACTAAAGTTTGACAGGCCCTGGCATGTTTGTTATTCGGTGTCATTCTTCACCCTCTGACCTCTTGCCTAAAGCCTGTTCACCTCTTTCTCAGACCCTATGGCCTGAATGCCTGCTCCATTGTGTCTTGTCCCTGTCACTGTTTCTCCTAGGTGAGAGTTCCTGATCCCAGCCCCCATTGACCTCTCTGAACTGAAGTCTACCTGCAAATTCCTTCCTCCGTTTACTCACTTTTCTGAGCTCAGTCTCTCACCTGTCTGCTTATGATAGCTACCTTCATGCTTCATTTCCAACCTTTCTTCCTCCCTGCAGCTCTCCGCTTCTGACCTGACTGCAGAGAGGGAAATCTACACGTTAAAGCTACCAGGGCATGATGCCCATTAACTAACACAGGTATCCAAAAAGGTCTCTGTGCCATCTGTCTCTCCCCCTTGCTGCCCATCGTCCACACAGCTGCCAGTTATTTTCCTAAAGAACAAAACTGATATTACCCTCCACTAAAGAAGTCTTACAGACTTGCAATTACAGACGCAATTTTCTGCAGGATAAAGTTCAAACTCCTTATCGTGATATCAAAACCCTCCACAGCCTAGACCTAATTTATCCTTGCTTTCATTGCTATTGTCGCTCTCACCCCCAGCACTACACTTCTGCCAGTTCACTTGTCAGCCTCACCTGTCTGCCAATCTACTTGTCAGGCCTTAGTGCCTTTGCACCTGCTATTTCCTCTGCCTGGATTGCTCCTCTTCTTTTCTTCGGCAGCTAGTTTTGTAAGACTAATGCAACTGCCATCCCTTCAGTAAGGCTCTCATCACCTCCTCCAGGATGAGTTACATGCACTCTCCTCTGGGCACTTGGTTCACAATTTTTATCTCATCACTTGTGACATTGTGCTTGAACAATGTTTATGTATCTTCTTCACAAACTGGAAACTATTCATGCACAGAGATAGTGTCTTGTCTTAATTGAAATTAAGAGCCTAACGTAGTGAGGGGCACATTGTAGAAACTCAATAAATATTGTCAAATGGATATTCAGATTTTTAAGAAGTGTGCCCCAAGGAAATGCGGTAATAAGGAAGCTTGCTTTGTAAATGTGCATGAAGTAACCCCCTTTGCAAATCAGAGATTCATTTTGTAAAGAAATAAATTGCTTTGTGATATAAAATAGTCAATCCCTGATTTCTCCATATAGTATTTCCATATCTTTTACTATCCTAATATAATAGCATACCTATCATTTTTTCAAGAATATCTGCAATTTATAATGGCTTTCTAATTTAGAAAGTTCCTTGCTTATTCTGGGTACCTGAAGGTTTGTTTTATTCCAACTTCTGATAGACTAGGGTTTCCTAGAAAAAGATAAGTAATGTATGTGAGTTATGAGTATGTGGAATTTTAAATTTAAAAAAATGTTTAAAAGCTTAATTTTTAATATATGAAAAAATCTTGTAGGTTTTATGAAAATTTGTAGGTTTTAATGAAAAATCTAAATCATTTTCAGTAATACTACATTAAAGTTGTTTAAAGAAAATTCCATGTCATCCATAATATGTATATGATACAGTAGTCACCGTTTATCTTTGGGGGATACATTCCCAAACCCCCACTGGATATCTGAAATGGAAGATAGTACCAAGCCTTGTGTAGACTATTTTTCCTGTACATACATACCTATGATACGATTTAATGCCATTTCCATCTTAACTAAGCACTTATCACATACTGTGGCTATAACTTTTGTAGTTTGAAGTACAGCAGCAAAACTAAAACAAATTTCTTTTTCCTTGTTCACAATGTCATAGATAGATTTGTTTTTATTGTAGATCTTAGCAGCGTCAACAACTGATTTTTTCTCTTTCCTTATTAAGTCAATCACTTTCACCTTTTCTTTTCTTTTCTTTTTTTCTTTCCTTTTTTTAGACGGAGTTTTGCTCTTGTTGCCCATGCTGGAGTGCAGTGGTGTAATCTCAGCTCACTGCAGCGTCCACCTCCCAGGTTCAAGTGATTCTCCGGCCTCAGCTGCCAAGTAGCTGGGATTACAGGCGCTCACCACCACGCCCAGCTAATTTTTATCTTTTTAGTAGTGATGGAGTTTTCGCCATGTTGGCCAGTCTGGTCTCAAGTGATCCACCTGCCTCGGCCTCCCAAAGTGCTGGGATTACAGGTGTGAGCCACCGTGCCCAGCCTTCATCTTTTCACTTAAAGCATTTTACAGCTTCTCACTGGCATATCCAAATTGCTAATATCACTACTCTTGTGCTTTGGGGCCATTACTAAGTAAAATAAGAGTTCCTTGAGCAAGCACTGTGATACCACAATAGCCAATCTGATAACCTAGATGGCTACTAAGTGACTAACAAGTGGATAGTGTTTACAGCATAGGCCCTAAACAAAGGGATGGTTCACATGCTGGCTGGGACAGAGCCGGAAGATGTGAGTTTTCATCATACTACTTGGAACAGCCTGCAATTTAAAACTTATGAGTTGTTGATTTCTGTGATTTTTCCATTTAGTATTTTTGGACTGTGGTTGACTGGAGGTAACTGACACTGCATAAAGTAAAGCCATGGATAAAAGAGACTACTGTGTTTTCACATGTAATGTCACCAGCAAGCTTATGATTTCTATTTGATAGGTGAAGAGTGCTTCACAGTCTTTGTACCTAGGGCCCTCTAGGGCTATGCAGTGCCCTACCTACACAGTGATTCTTGACGACTGTAATGTAAAATAGAATGTCTATCCTTCATCACAAACAGTTCTTTCCTAGCTGTTAGTTGGGCATCCCCTATACCAATGATTTTTCACTGGGTAGTGTTTTGTGGCTACAGTGATTGTAGGAGAGCAGTGCTCTTGACATACGCTAGACAGGGCACAGGAACGACACGCTTCTAACACTTTATGGACCAGTCCTTTAAACAAAGAATTGTCTATGTCCTGCACCTTTTTTTAATGTCCTGCTAACTTTTTTATGAAAGCAAAAAGAGTTATTTATAATTATCTCAGCCTAGAATCTAATTCTGTTTTACATATAAACAGGAAGTCGTTTTATAGTCGTAATGTATACTGAGGTTTTCAGGAATGCAACAATCAAGTAAATAAAAAGTTGTTCTTTTTTAACCTTACAACTTTACCAAGAGTTCTTGGTAAATGACTCTGCCATTCTTAAAATATATATATATCTATATCACTCAAAGAAATGCTATTCCTGGAATTTAAGCCACCAATGTAGCACCAGTACCGTCTGCATTCGTAGCTGTTAAAGTCACAGGAGATGCTATGCAGGGGTGCAATCATATGTCTACTGTTCTGTGTCTTCTAATGTGATTGTGTCTAAGCACTTCCATATTGAAATACATAGTATTTTATTATAAATTTTTTTCTTTTAATTTATCCTCGTTTCAGCTAGAGAATTGTATTAATTTTTAAGATTATATATGTATATGTAAACACTTAAATATTAATTTATAGCTAACCCATATATAGAGAGAGCTATATATATGAGTTAACTATAAATTACATCTAAAGAACGCATAAATATTAATTTATAGCTAACCCATATATATATAGATATATATAGATATATAGCAAGAGATAGCTATGCACACACACACACACATATATATATGGGTTATCTATAAATTACATCTAAAGAAAGCATAAAGGACCTGACAAAATATTTGTTATTAAAAAGGACAATATGGTCTTAAATGGTTGAGAACATCTCCCATAGGTTGCACATTCTCTCTTCAAATTGTTGCCTTACGGAAAGAAAAAAAACAACTTTAAGCCACATTTTCACCAGTTCCAACTCATAACCATTTCAATTTTTGAATTAAAATTAAACTCAAAACATTTTTCCCAATTCTTATTTGAGGTTAAGCTACAAGTTTCCTGAAGAAAATACTTACAGATTTTTTATTTTATTTTTAAAAACTCATGAATTATTTATTTTTGGAATTTTTTTACTTAATACTTTCAGATGTCAGTTGCCTGCAGGTAACTAAAACTGAAGAAATGAACTCACAGATAAGGGAGGACTACTATATATATATAAATTAATGGATGTTGACTTATATTTGTAAAACTAGGGGCGTCTTTTCTTTCTTTAGCTTTTTAGTTAATGTATAATAATTAATATGTACAGTTTTTTTGTTTTGTTTTGTTTTTGAGATAGGGTCTCTCTCTGTCACCCAGGCTGGAGTGCAGTGGCACAATCTTGGCTCAAGCAGGCTCTGCCTCCTGGGTTCAAGCAATTCTTGTGTGTCAGCCTCCCAAGTAGCTGGGATTACAGATGTGCACCTCCAAGCCCTCCTAAGTTTTGTATTTTTAGCAGAGACAGGGTTTCACCATGTTCCCCAGGCTGGTCTCCAACTCCTGACCTCAAGTGATCCACCTGCCTCGGCCTCCCAAAGTGCTGGGATTACAGGTGTGAGCTACCGCACCCGGCCACATGTTCAGTTTTGAGTGAGAATTTGTTCAGAACTTGGCACAATAGTGTATGTCATTGCACCATTTGAACATACCTCTTAGGAATTCTCAGTTGACTGTTTTTATTCAATTTTCAAAAAAGTTTCTTAATCTTTCTCTTAATGAGTTTGGACAACCAATATAATTTTTATAAAACCTTTTGTATCCAATGATCTATTTCTCCATCCCACTTTACCCACTCACTGTCATGTTCATACCCTTGACTTTGTCATCTTGAATAACTATAGCTCCTCTGAAATCTCAGGTTCAAACATTCTAGTCTTGACCCACATCCTTCTATTCTTACAGCTCACCTACTGTGGAATGTTCATCACGGCAGCAATTCGTTGAGACCTCCAGTCTGTTGACTTTCCCCTTCCTCGCTCTGTCTGACTCACCCCTATTCTTTCCTGTCCCTCCACCCGCCACCTCCCACCATGTTCTCTTGTCTCCAAGCTTGTTCTCTTCTCAGCTTAGGGCCTGGAGCATGCTGTTCCCCCTGCTTGGCATACAGTTCTGCTTCATACTGGAATGGCTCACTTCTAGTTGTTTGTGTTTCAGACTAAAGATTACCCATTCAAAGAAATCTCCAACTACCCCATCTAAAATAGCCATTTGGTCTATCTAGCAGGATCATCACCTCATCCTTTGCAACTCTCTGTAAAACATTTATTACCAATAAGAGATTTTCTTCTAGCTGATTTGTGGTCTGGTCTCCATTAATTTCAGTATAAGCTCCACAAAAGCGGAGACCTTGTCTGTCTTGTTCATTGAGAAACTGCCTGACAACAAAGGTATTAGTCAACAGATAGCTTAAAAAGGGAGGAAAGGAAGAAAGGAGGAGAGAAAGAAGGGAAGGAGGAAGGAAGGAAGGAGAAAAGAGAGAGATGGAGGAACCATGTAAAATAAATGTTAATAAAGAAGCATTCCACAACGTTTTTAAAGTGAACACATGAGGAGACTGTGAAAAAAAGTCAAAGGAATGATGATGTGACAAGCTTTGACTTTCCTGATCCCCCTTAAGGAAAGCTACTCATTTGTTTACTTCTTTTTTCCTTCACCTATTGGTTCTATTAGCATTTATTAAACTTATACTATTTCCCAGGCTCTGTGCCAGGCATGAGGGCTGTATAAAGCAGGCACATTGCCACCCATGGGGGAATCCTAGGTTATTGAAAGAAGCAACTGTGTCAATATGAGATGAGGTGACACAGGATGAGAAGTGCTAGCAACACAGGCTTTTAGAAAGCACCGTCATGGTGCCAGCGGAAAATGAATAGCTTTCTTTAAGAGAGATCAGGGGAGTCAAAGCTTATCACACCAGCACTATCATGACTTTTATTTATTTATTAATTTGTTTGTTGGTTTTGGCTTGGCTTTGTTTTGTTTTGTTTTGATTTTTGGTGCTGTTCCTCATCCAAATCATTGAGCATGAACATGGTAAAGCATACGCTTATAAGATATACACGTACATAGATGCTGAAAACATGGGTTCTAGAGCCAGCCCAAGTTCACATCCTCATGCAACTACTTCCTAGCTAAATGACTGTGGACAAATTACTTCACCTTTTTGTACCTCAGTTTCCCCATTTATAAAATGAATATGACAAAATTGACTTCACAGTGCTGTATGAGAAATTATGAAGTTAATCGATGTGTGTATCAGTTAGCTTTTGACACATAGAAAACTTCCCAAAAACTTAGTAATTTAAAACAACAATTATAATTATAGGCTCGTAATTCTTTTGTGTTGACAGTTTGCATGGGGTTCATCTAAGCACTTCTTCTGCTGGTCCCTCCTGGATCCATTCACGTGCTGGTAGTTAGTGCACAGGGCTGCTCAGGCTGGCTGGTCCCACATGGTCTTATTCATATGTCTTGCACTTGGCTGGGGTGACTGAGCCATGTATCACCTGCATGTAGCAGCCTCTCTGGACTTTTTCACGAAGTGACTGGGTTTTAGAGGCTGGAAACTCAAGGTCACACACCAGTGCTCAAGCACTTTTCAAGCCTTATGTCACATTTGCTAATATCTCACTGGTTTAAGCAAGTCATAGGATTAAGTCCAGAGTGAAGAGGTAAAGCAATAGACACTATTTCTTGATAGGAGATTCAAAATATTGTGATCATTTAAAAATGTATATACTACAACACAAACACTTAGGAAGGTGGCTAGCACGTAGTATGTGTTATATAATAAGCAGCAGGTAAAATCACATGAAGATATACTTGTGCAGATGCGTTACAACCCAGCCCGTATCTCACTCACTCTAAGTGAAAACTAAAGTAAATTATAAAATTAGACGTAGAGACAGGAAATAGAATCAGAACAAAATATCCTCAAATGGTTTTATACTGTGGAAAAAATGCTAATACTACCAAACATGCAAAGCTGAACTCTACGTACAAGAACTGTTCGGATTTCTGTATTTTCAGCATGACTTAGTGGGCAGGAAGGTGTAGGGTACTAGGTCACGGCTTCTGGAATCAAATGGCCTGAGTTAGAATTCTAGCTTGCTACTTACTAGTTGGGTAACCTCAAGCTAATTACCTAATAACTCTGCGCTTCAATTTTTGTAGCTACAGTATTGGAGAAATGGCAAACTGCAACTTCTGGGGTCCTTGGGAGGATAAATGAAGCATAGTATATAAAGTGCTGCAGGTGTGTAGTGAGTGTCCAATAAATGTTAGCTGCTTTTTTAATTTTTTAAGAAAAAGAGTCTACTATTGTTCAGAGATGTCCAACCTTGGTAGCATACTGGAATTACTGGGGGAGCATAAAAATACTGTTCGTCTCTTTGTCCCACCCCAGAAATTCTGATGTAAATGAATGGTCTGGAGCAAGGCCCTTGCTTGGTGGATTTTAAAAGCTCTCAAGGTGATTCCAATATGCAGCCAAAATTCGGAACCACAGTGTGGTTGAACAGGACATTAGAGTTGATCCAGGACAAACTCATCATTTCATAAGAAAGAAAATTGAGGCCCAATGAGGTGATCAGAATTGCTTAGTGTCAGCCAGGTGGTGGACAGAGAAACCAAATCCAGGTACCCTGACTCCTGCTTATAGTTCTGTCCCTTTCATCTGGCCACTGCAAGAACGGGTTAGCCCAGGTCAGACTAGCTGTGATCCTCCTCTCTGAGAATTGGTAGCCAGGAAAGAGGAAGCTGAACTCCTGTTAAGCCTACCTAATGCCAAATTCAATGTTACTAAATTAACTCCAAGAATAATTTTGGTCTCTCTTGATTCTTAATCCTTCCCTTATACTTTCAGGTTTGATTCATACTAGGATTCAGATTCTGCCTATGTTTGTTTAAATTAGGCTTTTATTTCGTGTATTCAGTTTTCCTTAGAGATAAAATTCCATCTTATATACAAATTCATGCATGCTCAGAGCTACATTTCAAAGGAGGAAAAAAGCAGACTTCTTTCCTTCCTTCCTTCATCCCTTCCACCCTCCCCTTCTCTCTCTTCCTCTTCCCTCCTTCATCCTTCCTCTGACCCAACCTTAGGACATTTATCTTAGATTACTACCTGCTTTGACCACTCTGAATAATCTTTATTGTAGAGAATTGCCTTCTCCTTTTAAATCCTTTGTGGAATTGGTAGTGCTCCTTGGTTCATAATAATGATTCTACTGAATTGCCAATAATTCTCAGGATCAGGGGCCATCCTCTCCACAGTGCTAAGAAAGACAGAGGAGGTTCCATGACTGTGCTTTTGGTGAAAGACTGACTCATTAGGGCTAAGACAATGGATAGATAGCTAGCAATGTCAGGAATTTCTGAGTAGTAGGTAGAGAATTCAAAGAAAATTCCTTTTCTTTTATTTCTCTTCAGTGTTTCCCTTTACAAATATTAGCCTTTTGTCATTTTCTCAGAGCTTCCAATTACTAAGATTAAAGGGAATAAATTTGATGAGCCAGGGAAAGGTGAGTATCAAGTTTCTCAGAAACCTGGCCTTTTAAAAAGGAAATATTTTTACATGAATAATACTGGATACCGAATTAAATAGGCAATATGATCCCATTTTCTCATTTTTGTTTATGCACATATATGATTCTATATCCCACCAAGAGTGGAATCGTGGATGATATTTTTTATTTATTGTTGATCTGTATCTTCTTATTCTTCTATAATGAGTATCTATTACTTATGTATCAAAAAAGTAATGAAATCATTATTTTAAAAACAAAACAAATGCTAAATATTGATCTTAGAATAAAACCCTACAGCCATTTTTTAATATTCATTATTCCCAAATTGTTTTCATGGGATATTTGGAATCTTAAGGGAGTTATAAAATTAACTGACTTCTCGAATCACTTATTGATTCACGTGTATATGTGTGTGTGTGTGTGTGTGTGTGTGTGTGTGCACACTCAAGTCTGTTGTATTTTTGGCCTTTATTTCTAGCCCCACTTATCACTTTAGGCCAATTTGTATCATTTCCCTGGCCCTCTCAGCATTTGTGACATTTTTAATTCCATCTGCAGATTTAATTAACGTGCTGCTTATTCACTCTTCCACATCACTGATAACAAGAGACATAAAACTGGACACAGTGCTGACTGCTGCACCACCTAGATACCTCCCACAATCGGATGCCTCCTTCTGCTTTACCTAGTTTTCAAGTCAAGCTGATTGAAACTGATTTTGCAAGTAAAATTCACTCAGACATTGCATCAAATGATTTATGAAGTCCACGCAGCTGTGTGGTGTCCCATTAATCACAGACACTACAATAATCTATTTGTGTGCAGCAGTCCTCATAAATCGGAATAAAATAAATTCCACAAGCGCATCTTCAGCTTTTGCAACAGGGCACATGGTATTATTCAGGGCATCATCCACATAATGCAATGTTAGCAGACTTGCAGATTCCTGAGCTTGGTCAAGCAAGTAAAAATATGCATTCATTTACCAGTGCATGCCAAAGCTAAAGAAATTACAGCTTGTTCATCTACTGGGTGAGAGGATTTCTTCAGGCCTCAGCTCTCAAATTTTTTATGAAAGCTGATGTGAATAAACAGAGCAAATGAGGTACAATAATAAAAGTGGTGAGATGAGGTTGTTAACAAATAGTCCAGAACTATACCTCCAAATAAATGTTGAGAACTTAAGTGCCATATCATTGGAGACTCTGATTTCCATAATGCTACGAAACAATTTTGTAAATTCTCTTTTGAGATTGATCTTTCACATGACAAGAGAATGCCTTCAGATATGGCAAGTTCACTTTATTTGTGAGTGTTTTATTTCATTTCTTGAAAACAATCCAAAATTATTGTGACCTGTGTCCAGTAAAGATTGTGAATGATCCACCTAGATAACAGTAATTTTTTAATGTAGTTACTGTTTTTTCCTACATATAAAGAGAAAATATACTGTGAAATAAAGATTTGACAATATAAAAATACATTGAAGAGAATAAAAGTTACATAAAATCCTAACACACAAAGATAACTCTTCGTATATTGGTGAATATCTTTTCCAGAACTGTGCTGCTATTTGTCTGTTTTTGTGTAGATATATGTGGAGATGAATACATATATAAATAAAATGAGATAAGATGAGATTCTTCCATAAGTATTATATTATTATCTGCATTTTTAGCATCAACAATGTATTGTGGATATCTTTGCAAAATAATAAATATGGAACCACATCATCAGTTTAATAACTACAATTTTCCATGACATAGACTTATTTAGTCAATACTCCGTTACTCAACATTTAGTTTCTTTTCAACTTTTCAACTATAAACAACACTATGACGAACATCCTGGCTCCTAGATATTTGTGCCCACGACCTTATTTTCTCTCTTTTCTTTTCTTTTTTTTTTTTTTTTTTGAGACAGAGTCTCACTCTGTCACCCAAGCTAGAGTACAATGGCACAATCATGGCTCACTGCAGCCTCAATCTTCCCACCTCAGCTTCCCCAGTAGCTGGGACTACAAGCACACCACCACACCTGGCTAGTTTTTTAATTTTCTCTAGAGACTGGGTCCTGCTATGTTGCCTATGTAGGCTGGTCTTGAACTCCTGACCTCAAACCAGGGAGGCGTGTTCCTGACTTGAAGCAGGGATTACTGGTGTGAGCAACTGTGCTGGGCCTTTATTATCCTCTTTGAAAAAGAGTTCTTAGAATAAGAAATTGTCTTAGAATAAGTACTCTGGAAATAAGAATTTTTTCTAAGAATTATGATATCTAAATCAGGATATGTCCAGCTAATATTTTAATACATCTTTCCAAACTGCTTTCCAGAAAAAATGTACCAAGTTATACTACCACCAATAATTTAGAAAGTACTTATTGCCCCCATTCTTGCCAATCCTGGATATTGCCAGTCTTAACAAATATTTGTCATTTGATAGATAAAAAGCATTTTCTCATTATTTTAACTTGTGTGTCTTTGACTATATTTGGTTGAACATCATTTTATAAGTTCATAGGTCAATTATACTCTTCTTTAGAAAGTTACCTATTCTGGTATATTTCCATGGGTTGGACAATATTCATCAATTTTACTGATTTAAGAAACTATCTTTATACTAAGGTAATTATGTTTCTCATCAAACCAAGATATGAACCTAACAAATCTAATTTGTGTGCAGATCTGTAATTGGATCAGAGCTCAGTTGCAAAACCATTTTGAGAATTGTGAACATTCTTAGAAAAGGTGTATTTTTCCAAGGTGACAATGCTAGTGCTTTGAAAGGCAACATTCATCTGTTTATCTGATTCTTGTATATTTGTTTAAATAAAACATTATAATTCTTTAGGTTATATCAAGAGCTTGTGCTTTGGAATCAAATTGCCTATGTTCAAATCCTGAGTCTCCCATGTATAACCTAGGTTATCTAAGACATATTATTTCACTACTCTGTGCCTAAGTTTCCTCATCTTTAAAATGAAGATAATAATAGTCCCTCCTGCATAGAGTTGTTGGAGAATTAAATGAGAGGATGCACATAAGGTAATTAGAAGAGAGTTGGGAACAATTCAAGTGCTCAATAAATATTAAATTGGAATATTTTAGATTCATGACCTGCTCAAATTTAGACTACGAAGTTTACTTTAAGGCACTTTTTTTTTTTTTTTTTTTGAGGCAGAGTTTCGCTCTTGTTGCTGAGGCTGGAGTGCAATGGTGCAATCTCAGCTCACCGCAACCTCCACCTCCCAGGTTCAAGCAATTCTCCAACCTCAGCCTCCCAAGTAGCTGGGATTACAGGCATGTGCCACCACACCCAGCTAATTTTGTATTTTTAGTAGAGACAGGGTTTCACCATGTTTGGCAGGCTGGTTTCAAACTCCTGACCTCAGGTGTTCTACCCGCTTCGGCCTCCCAAAGTGCTAAGATTACAAGCATGAGCCACTGCACCCAGCCTAAGGCACTTTTAAAATGAGTGTTTACTGCTCTACTTGCAGATAAGCTTCCCTGATGATATGCTTAGACTCCTACAATTCTGTTTTAGAAAAATTTTTTTAAAAGCTTAGAATGAGAAACAAACCAAAGGGAACTGTCCCTTTAGTCCTTTGGTGGCTTTCAGAATGTAACAAGAAGAAAGATGTTTAAATCTTTGCATGGTTCTTTATAAAAATTTTTATTTTTTAATAATTTCAACTTTTATTTTAAATTCGGGGGCACGTGTTCAGGTTTGTTATAAGGATATATTGCATTTGCACAGTTCTGACACTGACATATGCAGTATCTGCATCACCTGGACAGGTTTTAGATAGCTGAGGAACAGGACAACGATGAAATACATTTATCACTTTAGGCCAGTTTGTCTCATTTCCCTGGCCATTTCAGCATTTAAGAAGACAAGGAGAAGCTGGCATGGTGGCTCATGCCTGTAATCCCAGCACTTTGGGAGACCAAGGAGGGTAGATCACAAGGTGAGGAGTTCGACACCAGCCTGGCCAAGATGGTGAAACCCCGTCTCTACTAAAAATGAAACAATTAGCCGGGCACAGTGGCAGATGCCTGTAATCCCAGCTACTCAGAAGGCTGAGGCAGGAGAATCGCTTGAAATCGGGAGGCAGAGGTTGCAGTGAGCCAAGATCGCACCACTGTGCTCTAGCCTGGGCAACAGAGCAAGACTCCATCTCAAAAAAAATAAATAAAATGTCAAGGAGATGGGAAAGACCTAGAAGCACTATTGGTCAGTAGGCCTTAGGTGAACTCATGGTTCTGAATAAGGTAAATGGCCACCACCCGAAGCAGCAAGTAAGGACATGAAAGTACTGTATAAACGGAGCAGGATGGTCTAATGTAGAATAAGATAAACAGACCTGATTCAATATACAATGAGTTGGTTCTAGATTGAGAGCACTACAGTGCCACAGTGAGGCATGAGGTCACCAAGTCCCAAATCTGAATCCTGACCCAGGCACACGGCCTATGTCCTCAGAATATTTATGTAATTTCTCTGAGCTTCAGTTTCCCATCTGTAAACACCTGTCTGATCATACCTTATGATGAGATTACTACCAGGGTAAAAAGAGATGAGATATCCAAAGCATTTAGCATACACTCAGTTTCATGTGCTCAATTAATGGTTGCTAGGAAGCAAAGGAGACATTAAAAATATTTAAGAACTAAAATGCATGAGCACTAATTAGTCAGAACAAATGCCTGACCAATTAGGTCAGTTAGAAAGGATTTTGGTGAATAAAAAAGTTGACCCAACCAATAAGCAGGAACACAGCCCTGCCTACCCTCCTGGCACATACTGTTTCTTAGAGATAAGAAGGGGTTTTCATATTGAATAAGGATGCCAGAATTGGGGGCATGGAGAAAAAAAGTAAATATCCAATAGAGCTACACCTGGCATGCCACGTACAGTCAAAATCAGATAAAGAGAAAAATAGTACTATGGCAGAGTTCTGTATTCTAGAGATTGCTACTCTGGTACCAGGCAAAGTGCCTCAGGGTAGTATGATAGTGTCTGCTGCACAGAAAGACAGGTGGTGCCCATCAGAAACTCAAGCGCTAGGCAGGGTGGCTCACACCTATAATCCTAGCACTTTGGGAGGCTGAGATAGATAGGTTGCTTGAGTTCAGGAGTTCAAGACCAGCCTGGTCAATATGGTGAAACCCCACCTCTACAAAAAATAGAAAAATTAGCCAGGTGGTGCGTGCCTGTAGTCCCAGCTACTTAGGAGGCTGAGGTGGGAGGATCACCTGAGCCCTGTTGAGAAAAAGAGAGGAAAGGGAAGTTGGGAAGTTAGGAAGGAAGGAAGGAAAGAAGGAAGGTAGGAAGGAAGGAAGGAGAGAAAGGAAAGAAGGAGAGAAAGGAAAGGAAGGAAGAGTCAAAGGAAGGATAAAAAGAAGGAAGAAGGGGAGAGTAGGGGAGAGGAGGAGGAGGGGGGAAGGGGAAGGGGAAGGGAGAAGGCAAGGCAGGCACCAAATGCCCAGGCCACAGATCCCTATCTGACACCATCCTCTAATCAGCAGAGGTTAGAATGCACACAACCAGGTGTCCAGGCAAAAGGAATAACAAGACAGTAAAAAGCGAGAACTGGTAACAAATTTATTAACTTTAAATAGTGGCAATTGGAGGTAGAACATACTTTTGTACTGTCTGCTCAAGACTAGAACTGGAGTCTGAGCTAATCCAGAGGTAAACAGGTGAGCTGCTGATACACAGGATGGTGGAGGAGGGTTCCAAACTATTCCAAACTACACCCGCTGCTAAGAGTCAGCAAATTTAAAGTCATCAGCACCCCACGACTTCATTTTCCTCATCTACCAAATGAAAGAGTTGGATCTGGGGATATCGGAAGCCTTTTCCAATGCTTTTAAACTTTTTGTATTTCTACAAGAAATCTCAGAGAAAAGAGCAGGCGCCCTTGGATATAGTACAAAAAGTAGTCCTTTTCAGTACAAAGGACTTGTACTTTCCTCTCAAAATTCTGATGCCTAAGAGATATGAAATAATACTATTTATACTTAAGTTATTCACCTAAGAAGCATAGTTTTAGTGAAAAGCTAGGAGCTTTTTCAGGTTCTAGCTGTGCAGCAAAGCCAAATTAATAACAAAATGGAAACCCAAAAGGTAGATTTAATCCATTAAACTCAGTAACTCCTGTTCTGTTTTGGAATTTCCAAACCTATCAATGCATACTTGGTTTTACACCACTGCTCATTATCCCACAGCTGTGCTATTTGGTGAGTTTCCCAATGGGTTTCCTTGCTTCCATTCATTGTTACTCTGTTATTCTACTGCCATAATTTCAATTTTCTATTAAAAATGTCATCATTTGTAAGCAAAAATGTTATTTTATACACTACTGAGAAAGAAAATTAACATCTTCAAACTATAATATACCATTAAATTCAAGATGCATCTTACTTTTAGAACTGTTAAAATATTCTAAAAGTATGTCTTAAAATCAGCACAGTATGATATCTTTACAAATAGGAATCTGATGAGGTCGCTTGTCTCTAAAAGCTCTACCTGTCTCTGAAACCTTACAGGCTGAAGTCTAAACTCTGCTGCAGATTTTGGGTCTTCATGATCCAGCCCAGTATTACCATCCGCTCTCCTACAGATTCACCACTGAGCAACCAGTTGCCTCAAAGTTAATTTTTCCTTCCATTGCAAAAGTCTATGTTCTCTTTCTTCTTTCAACATTTATTGAATACTTACTATGTGCCAAACTCTATTTTAGACATTTCACTGTTTTTTGTTCGTTTGTTTGTTTGTTTTGGTTCGGTTTGCTTTGCTTTGCTTTGGTTTTGGTTTCGGTTATTTGGCTTGGAATCTCTTCCTCTTCCTCCCCTACCCTATAAACCTGGTAAATATCTATTTTTCCTTCAAGATCCAATCCAACTATCTTTTCTTTTGTAAAAGAGAATTTTGTGAAACGTTCCCCAATTTCCTCACATAGACCTGATTTGGTAAACTTGTACTGCATTATGTTGAAAATGTTGATTTACCAGTTGCCTACATTAGGCAGTAGGTCTTTCGAGCGCAAGGAAAGTGACATTTCTTTTTGCGATCAGTGTAGTGATTAGGAAAGTAGGATTCCATTTCCTAGCTTCAGAGTTCCCACCCTGCCTAATAATAAATCATGCACCCTAAGTGAGGAGACAGGAAAAGTGACATTACAAGAGAACTACAGACTGCCAAGGCAGCAGAATGATTATGAAGTGAGGTCGTTGGGTTTGATTCTCACACAGACTAGAAGTACCCCAATATTTTAGAACCAGACTAGAGCCCATCTCACAAACTTTTTGAAAGTAGCAAACATTCAGCGAATAGCTAACCCCATTACAATTTTTAAAAAGTCATAAATGGCCAGACACAGTGGCTCATGCCTGTAGTCCCAGCACTTTGGGAGGCCAAGGTGGGCAGATCATGAAGTCAGAAAGGAGATCAAGACCATCCTGGCCAACATGGTGAAATTCTGTCTCTACTAAAAATGCAAAAATTAGTTGGGTGTGGTGGTGCGTGCCTATAATCCCAACTACTAGGGAGGCTGAGGCAGGAGAATCACTTGAACACATGAGGCGAAGATTGCCGTGAGCCAAGATCGCACCATTGCACTTCAGCCTGGCAACAGAGCAAGTCTCTGTCTCAAAAAAAAAAAAAAAAAGTCATAAGTAATGCTAGAAGAATCATTGAGCATCTGTTATATGCTCAGAATCCTGTAGGTGCTAATTTCCTAAGTGACTGGTGAGAGAAAGGAAATTCAAACAAATAGCAGATTCAAACTCACACAGACAGTGACAGAGTCAATTTGATTCCAGGTCAACTTGATTTCCAAGAGCTTGTTCTTTCTATTAGAGCACTTTGTAGCACAATGCCTCATAATCATTGAAAACATTCCTGATCTAGTCAATTACTTGTCAAGGAAAAATTGGAAAATCCTCTTCCTCAACCACCTCTGATTGGCATTGTTGGTTAGCTCTTCTTTTTGGCAAAATCTAAATGGGAAACATGACATGGTCTTTCGCAATAATCAGCTGATGATGGAAACACTCTTGGAATCTATTTCTTATTTTTTCTGCATAGTTTCATGCCTTATGAGCTCAGTGTTCCATTTTTTCTGGCTAATCTCCAACCAGTAGTCATTTACAAAGTTATAGTTCATTGAAAACTAGCTTTTAGGCAATGTACTTGATTTGTTGTATGAACTTTAGTTAGAGGTTGAAAAAGTTGGTGAATTATAACAAATATAACCAGTAAGATGATCAAGACACATTAAGCTATCAATGCTAATTATAAGGAATATGAATATGATAACCTTAGAACCTGATATCAACATATCAAAATACTCTTTAAGTTTAAATAATAAATAGGAGGTGGGACTGATTTTATACTTCATAATAAGCCTGTGGATCTGAAGGACTTTGGAAAAGGGAGAAAACAGGGATTTGAAGAGTCTCATTCTCTTTTGAGCTTATAGGATCTTGGTTAGCCACAATAAAGTCATGAACAGAGATGGTCTGAGAGTGTGACAATTCAGGAAATAAAACCCACTGGGTAGCATAATAGAGATGGCCATTCTCCATTTGAATGAAATGTAAGGTTTTTATATTACTTAATTTCTATGAATCAGTACTAATAAAATGCTAAGGTCTTCTTGTAATGTTATGATACTGAAAATAACTTAAATGCCAGGATTGGTAACCTAATCTTTACACATTTATTACAAAGTCAACAAACAAATGCAGGTGAGTTATAAGAACACTTCAAATTGCATTTTTTTCTGAGAACATATAACAAAAGTTAGGGCCTGAATAAACAGTTAATGTTATTTCTTTTTTTCTTTTGTCTTTTTTTTTTTTTTTGGTGATGGAGTCTTGCTCTGTCGCCCAGACTGGAGTGCAGTAGTACAATCTCTACTGCTCACTGCAACCTCCGCTTCCTGGGTTCAAGAGACTCTCCCACCTCAGCCTTCCAAGTAGTTGGGATTACAGACACTTACCACCATGCCCTGCTAATTATTGTGCTTTTAGTAGAGACGGGGTTTCACCATATTGGCCAGGGCTGGTCTTGAACTCCTGACCTCAAGTGATCCGCCCACCTCAGCCTCCCAAAGTGTTGGGATTACAGGCTTGAGCTACCGCGCCCAGCCAATGTTATTTCTATTTAAGCTAAAATTGTGTGAGGGGAGGCTAACTGCTATAACAAACAATCCCCACATCTCAGTGATTTATCACAGTAAATATTCATTTGTCGCTTGAATCAGAGACCACTGAAATTGAATGAGGTGTGTGTATGTATGTGAGAGGTCCGCTTCATGCAGTCATTCAAGGACCCAGGATCCATCCGTCTCATGGTTCTAGACTCTTCCAGCACTTCAGAGACCTCTATGAAAAGCCCTACCACCAGCCAGCAGAAAGGGAATAAGACAACATGCAGGATTGCAGAGAAGTTTCTGAGGCCAGCCCTGGAAAAGATCCCCATCACTTCCATCCACATTTTATGGCTCCAGCTCACTGCAAGGAGGCTGGTAAGTGTTGACTAGCTATGTGTCAGAAAGGAAGAGAAGGGACAGAGATACTGGTGAGCACCACCATTTCCCACCTGAAAATAGGTAATGAATTCTCATTTGAAGGACAAAGCAGTTGTGTGATATATGGGATATGAGCACAAAATACCAGTATTCTAAAGAACATCATAATACCAGAATTACATTTAAATGAGGGATGTCCATTCGTCAACTGTTACTTGGAAAAGCTGTCTGCTTGTTCCATGGATACCATCAAGGCCTACTTTTATTTAAAAACTCCTCTTTTGATATTTTCTCTAGAACATGTTTCCGTTCTTTACAATACACCCAACAGCGGTAAACCTTCCTTTGAGGGTGAATTTGATAAAGATTATAAGAAGTACATTAGAGCAGTAAACCTTCCTTTGAGGGTGAATTTGATAAAGATTATAAGAAGTACATTAGACCCCGTTTGGTGAATGAAGATAATCTGCTTTAGTCATTACATGTTGGATCAGATAGGGCAAATGATGTGGTTTATTTCTCAAGGGACTACACAAAGCAATTCCAAAACAAACATTACACAAATGTTTTGAGCAGTGATGTCATTGTTGAAATAAATTGAACTGTATTTCTTAACACAGATGCTACATAGACGTGGGAAAGAATTTCTACAATTTGGATGTCTGAGTCTTCAGGTTATTGAAAGCACACGGAAGAACAGACAGTGGGGTAGAAAGAGAAGACAGAAATGTGGGTAGCATTGCAACAGATGGAAATTCCTCCTCTTCACAATCACGTATGATTGGGTCCTCTCTTCTCAGTGTTCTTACACTTGCTTTTTCCACCTTTCCAGAAGAATGTCCATAAGCACAGGATAAATTTTCTTAACCTTTGGAGGGTCTCAATAATTTATTCTCTCTTATTAGTTCAGTTTTATAAAAGCACTCCTTCTTAGGAGAAATTTTTCATTGAATACATAACACTTTCCTTAAAAACCACACAGCATATAATTTGCCAGGTTACATGATTTGGCAGTTTGTAAGGTTAAAACATTTGATGATCCATAGCTAAACTCTCCTAATGTTGAACATTTTAAACGATGTAATGAAATAATAAATGTGAAAGCAATTTTTTTATGTTAAAAATTTTTTCAAGTTTTACAATGCAAGGTGCTTTTAAAGCAACAACAAATGGCTTTTAACCTGAAGGGCCTCTACACTGGAGAGATGGGAACTTTCATTAAGTATTTGAGGAAATGTGTGTGAATACGTTTCTGGAAGGCAATCTGGCAATGCATGTCAAAATGGGCATAACTTTTGACCCACAAACAACAATTTCACTTAAGGAATTTGCCAAGGAAAATAATTGGACAAGTGTTTGAAGATTTGGCTAAAGGAAATGTATTGCAGTTTTGTTTATGACAGTGAAAATGTAAAGGACACAAAAACCCTAAACTCATGTTAATATGGAATCAGTTAAATATAATGCAGTATGTATATTCAGTAGAATAATAATCAATGATAAAAAGGATGCAGTTATTGATTCTAAAGATCAATATGCCATGTATATGTGGAAGTTAAAGCAAGTGAGGAGCTAGATACATATCCCATTTTATATTTTATACTGGATAGGGAAAATAAACCTTCAAGGATATATCACAAATGTTATCAGAGGTTTTATCTCACCTGAGATAAAATCGTTATAGGTGATGTTTTTCTTTCTTTTTTCTTTTTTTACTTGTTTGTCTTTTCTCATGTTTTCCCCTAGTGAGCATGTATTTGTAAAGAACATATATTAGAAGTAATATTGTATAGGGTGGATTCTGTCCGCATACTGCCTGAGTTTGAATTACATTTTTTCCTTTATCGGAAAAAAAAAAGACAGTGTCTCGCCCTGTCACCCAGCTTGTAATGCAGTGGAGTAATTTCGGCTCATGGCAGCCTCAACCCCACAAGCTCATGCAATCCTCCCACTTTAGCCTCCTGAGTACAGGCACACCACATCACACCTGGCTAATTTATGATGATTATTATTTTGTAGATACAGGGTCTCCTTATGTTGCCTAGGCTGTTCTCAAACTCCGGGGCTCAAGCAATCCACCCAGTTTGGCCTTCTAAAGTGCTGAGATTACAGGCCTGAGCCACCGCACCCAGCCCAATGTTTATTTTTAAATAGGTGTAAATTCACCTGTAAAATGAAGATAATTATAGTGTCTACCTCATCAAGTTATACGGAGGATAAAATGTAATATTCTAAGGTAATTACAAAATATGCACATGGCAAACATTATATAGATATTGGTTATTCAGTAGTCAGAAAACAATGGTCTTATTTCCATTTTGAGAAAACACTAATCAGTATTTAAACTTTTTATATGCAAATTAGCAAAGAAGACAAGATATTGTCATAGATGTTAGCAATTTTAAATGGGGTCCAAAAAAACAACAAAAGAAAAAGAAAAGCAGCTAACCGTTACCCAACTTATTGAATTGAGGTAGTTAAATACACAGGCTCTGAAGGCGGAATAGGACTGAATTCTAAGCTTAATGTCCACACACAGAGCTCTGAGACCTTGGCAAGCTACACAACCTCCTATACCTCAGATTCCTCACCTGTAAAAAATGAAGACAACATAAAGCACTGGAGATAATAAAAACCATTGGTCTTACAGGGCTCTTCCATAGATTACTTAAAATAACCTACATGAAGCACTTAGCATGTTGACTGGCAATTAATAAGATCTTTATTAGTGGTCGCTATTACTATTATCATTACCAATTACTGTTCTTTAAAATAAGTCAGAGACCGAAACGGGTTTGAGAAAATATCATAGAGGCTAAAACCCCAAGATGAGACAGACTGTCAAAACAGGGCCAACAGAAGATCCTAAGAAGGAAAAAAACAGAGCACGATATCTGATCCAGCAGATGTTGCACAACAGTGGATGCTGAGATATCAGAGAGCAGAGATTCCAGTTTAAACACAAAACTTGAAGAGACATTCAATTGGACTCTAAAAAATAACAATAGAAGAAGAGAACAATCATTTTATCCACTTGATACCCTTTAGGGTTGCTATTCTTGTCTCTGTTTTACAGAGGAGAAGACAGATTCAGAAAGGATCAATACCTTGTTTAAACTTGTGGAGAGAGAGAGAGAGTGTGTGTGTGTGTGTGCGCTCCCGCACGCGTGTGCTGGCATGCACATGCACGTGTGCGCATGCACGTGTGTGTGTGTGTGTGTGTGTATACGTGTGTGTGTGTCAGGATCCTAGGCCAAACCTTACAGAGAACCTGTGTTCTGCACAGATGTCTTGTAACTCTTCTGGTACTTCTGCAGCAGCTGCCATTCACAGCCAGAGTAAATAAGAACCCACTTAGCAAAAATAAGGTATTACGTGGTGATAATACAGTTCAAGTTCAGATTCAGAGCTCAAGATCCAGATGGTTGGCTGGGCATGGTGGCTCACGTCTGTAATCCCAGCCCCCGAGGTGGGCGGATCACCTGAGGTCAGGGGTTCAAGACCAGCCTGGCCAACATGGTGAAATCCCATCTCTACTAAAAATACAAAAAATTAGCCAGGCATGGTGGCACGTGCCTGTAATCCCAGCTATTTGGGAGGCTGAGGCAGGAGAATCGCTTGAACCTGGGAGGTGGAGGTTGCAGTGAGCCGAGATCATGCCATTGCACTCCAGCTTGGGTAACAAGAGCAAAACTCCATCTTAAAAAAAAAAATCCAGATGATTGAGCCTCCAAACTAGGGTCCATCCATATCGCTGCAGTGGACAAGCCTAGATTAAGTGAGAACCCCATATATAGGTGATCCCAGCTAAGGAGACCAGAGAGATGGGGTAAGAGGGTGAAACGGGCCAGACTTGTTGCCCTGGTTTATTCATAGCACTTTCTAATACGTATGCAACATTTTTATAACATGAAGAGATTTCTTCTCTTGTGCAACTCAATTCCAAGAGTATGCGAAACAAACTTGAAGGCAACTTCTACATTTTTCTTTTAATTTCAGGAAGAGAAAATGCAAAGAGCAGGCAAATCCCAGAGAGTGTGACAATAGGTGGGAGGCTGGACTAGACACTGTATCGGGAAGGAGGGCTCTAATATTAGCATTCTGTCTATTGTCCTCTCATTTCCACTTGATGCTTAGGCCAAAGAATGGGCATTTTGATTTTCAGACATTTTCAACAATGTATTAATCCCCGGGGTGGCCAATAGAGGGCAGACGATCTCTTCTTCTAGACCTCCATCAGAAATACTTTGTAATTCCCATTCCTTCCAGACCTGATTTTTTTCCCCAGCTTCCACGACTCCCTTCTGCCCCTACCATCCCTTTCAAGTACTGATTTTGAGGTATTTACTAAAACCAAAAGAGAAGGGCCACAGAAAATAATATACAAATATCTTTTTGTCTGTAATTCTTCACTCTCTCTTTCAACTAATTCATGAATGCATGTTTTTAAGTCCTGGTCTCCCCAATGAGCTGACAAGCTAATTGGGTTCAGAGTTAGTTCACTAACTATTTATAATGTAACATGATAAATGCTACAAGCAGAGGTACTTACAAATGCTGTAGAACAGATAAAGAAGCTCAAGAAGTTTCCCAGAAAGCGAGGCATTAAACCATATTTCATGTGTGGCTCTAGTTCTTAACATTTGATCATGACTTTCAGGGGCCATGTAATCCTTCCTAGTCCACTTTCACCAGTGACACCTGATTGTCATCATGTTGGGCTCACCCAAACTCTTTCTGTAACCTTAGTCTCTGAAGATAAGAAAATACTTTTGTGTTTGAGCCTCGATATCACTGCCTCGGCGTCTCACTACCTTATTATAGTCTCTCCTGGAACACAGAGAAGAAAGAGCTGTTTCATAACTGAGCTCCTACTTCACACACTGGTTTCAGAAAAGCTGCCAGGCCCTTGCAGGTTTCTCATTGGCCACTAGTTAATGACTTCAAGGAATCCTATTTTCTCTATTGCTTCTATGACTATTAATTCTATGGCAAAGGACACATGTAATGTAACTTGGTTACCTTTTTTTTGAGCTGATATAATCATCTTTGTCTTAAGAATTTCTCCAGTCCTTTCTAAACCTGACTTGAATTCCTGTGATAAGTCAACCTTTCTCATTTTCTGTCTATCCATCTACTTTCCAGGTCATACTACCTCTGAAGTCCCAGGGACAATGAATAGTCATCTCCATATTATCCTTTGCCTGTGCTCAACCTGTAGCCTTCCTTAATCCTTAATATATCCCCTTAAAAATGAATAGAAGCTAAACTTTAACAATGTTTAATTACCTCCTTCTTTCCTAACTACAGTAGCTTTCTCACTTCTGCCTTTTTCCCATCACCTGAACTTGGCTTTTCCTGTCAGGTCCTACAGTGTTATCTGCTATATTTTAATGTTTATATACTCTAATTTGAACAGAAATACAGATAAACTCCTCTGCAAGAGTGGAAGGGACCTTTTAACACAGTGTGATGATGACAGTTTATTGGCAAATCCCACAGGGAAGTGCTGGTGCCTTGTTGGGTGACAAGAAAGAACCATGTTTAACAGTGTTGTGTGTTTTTCTTCAGTTATTTATTTTTTTTGAGACTGAGTCTCACTCTGTCACCCAGGCTGGAGTGCAATGGCATGGTCTCAGCCCACTGCAACCTCTGCCTCCTGGGTTTAAGTAATCCTTCTGCCTCAGCCTTCCGAGTAGCTGGAACTACAGGCAGGTGTTACCATACCCGACTAATTTTTGTACTTTTAGTAGAGACAGGGTTTCACTATGTTGGCCAGATTGGTCTTGAACGCCTGACCTCGTGTGATCCACCTACCTTGGCCTCCCAAAGTGCTGGGATTACAGGTATTACCCACCGCACCTGGCCTTTTTCTTAAGTTTTGTTTTTGTTTGTTTTTTGTTTATTTGAGACAGAGTCTCACTCTGTCGCCCAGGCTGAAATGCAGCGGCATGATTTTGGCTCACTGCATCGTCCACCGCCTGGGTTCAAGCGATTCTCCTGCCTCAGCCTCCCAAGTAGCTGGCATTATAGGCATGCACCACCACACCTAGCTAATTTTTATATTTTTGATAGAGACAGAGTTTCACCATGTTGGCCAGGCTGGTCTCCAGCTCCAGGTGGTCTCAAGTGATCTGCCCACTTTGGCCTCCCAAAGTGCTGGGATTATAGGTGTGAGCCACCACGCCCAGCCTCTTCCGTTTTTCTAATAGAAAACCTAGCATATTTTAAATGATTTTGCCACTTAACACTTATTATGGACCCACAGGGTATGAGGGCCTTTGGAGATCATCTACTCTGACTTCCTACACAATGGCAGTAATTATTTCTACAACAACCTGGGGAACTGTTCGTTGCAATAACTCTTTAATCCCTCTAGCAAATGCAGTGCCCAACCCCCTTTTCCACAGTTGAACATCTTTCTCATGCCCCTATAATAATCAGTGATAATTAATGAGCCTCTTCCTCTCCTCAGACAAATAAATATGATAGGAGAAATGTTTAGTTTTCTGATGCCAACCGTAGGGGCATATTCCACTGGTAACTTTGGCTTTTGGGTTCAGGATTAGAGAGAGTGGTTAAACTAAAATATTTATCATAAGTATAAATTTGTTCCACAAACATGAAATTTCAAAGGTAGGTTTGTTTTCTCTTTCCTAACACTGCCAGCTATTAACTTTGGGTTCATTAGTTAAGATTTTCAGAATCCACTTGGCTGCCACCTTCCTGCAGCCAGACCATCTTGGATCAGAGCGTTGGCCAGCCAGTCCCACTTCACACCTGACAAGGGATCGATTTTTTTCCCCATTGACCATAATCTTTTTGTCAATTAATTAATGTTACACGCTTTGGTACCCATCTTGTGCATGGTAGGCCACTACGGAGCGGATCACTGCTTCACATCCCATCAATGACAGAGCCATCTTTAAGAGAACCTTTTCTGACAACCACTGAAGAGAAACCGTCTCCACGCGGTGCATTTTGCATCACTTCGGTTGCTTCTTTAGCTGATTTATCACAAATACTATGTACCACATATCTTCTTTATTAATGCATTGACAATCAATGAAAACCCACCACTTTTGTCCATGAACTGAGAAAGAAAACGGCAATGTCAAATGACATTCATGATGCGTGAGATCTACAGGTAGTGTCATGTCAAGGCGTGTAGTAATCCAGTTTTTGGCATTACTCCAGGGAGAAAGATTCAGGTTTGTTAATTTCCAGTCACCCCCTCCCGTAATACAGCACCTCGGCACAGACAGCAGAGCGACAAAACCCAGGATGAGGACAGTTAAAATTCAACTCCAGCTACAGCCATCCTCTACAGTCCTCCCCAGCTCCCGCGGAATATTTACCAAGACCGTTTAAAGCACTTAATTAATTCATTTCAGCTTCGCTGGAGAGGACTCAGGGTGCCCGAGACTCCATTACATAATATCTTTTACAAAGTCTATTCCCAGCTCGAGTGGAAGATGGATTCTCATCCAGTGTGCCGAGGTTCCACGCCTTTGCTTCCCTTTCCCGGGGTTCGATCCGGCGGGTACCCTCCCGAGGCTGCAGCCATCGCCCGGCCCCGAGCTTCTGGGGTCCCCGCCTCTCTGAACTCCAATCTGGCCCGGAAGGTGCAGCCGCTTCGCCCTCTTGGCTCCCAGACCCGCCGCTGAGGCCACGGTGCCAGCGGGCGCCCGGGACGCCGCGACTCTCGCTGCTTGCTGGGTGTGCCCCGAGCCCATCTGCAGCGCGCCCGCGGTGCCGGGGCCAGAGCCGCGGCTCGGAGGCAGGGCCGGCTCCGTGCGCCCAGCTCGAGGAGGAGGAGACCGGGAGGAGGAGGAGGCGTGTGAGGGAGGGAGGGAGGGAGGGAGAGAGGAGGGCCCGGCCTCCCGAGAGGGGGAGGGGGAGGCGGAGGGGGCCGGCCGGGCCGGGGAGGGGGTGGGGGGGCAGCCAATGAGCGGCGCGCGGCGCCGGGGGGAGGTGGGGGACAAGGTCTGGGGGAGGAGGTAGGATGGGGGAGGGCGCAGCCCGAGCGGCGGAGGCTCCAGCCATAAACAAGCGCCCGGAGGAGCGGCGCAGGAGTGAGGCGAGCGGGGCGCGCAGAGCGGACGCCGAGGATCTTGTGTGCTGCGCCACCGCGCCCACTCGGCAGCTCGGGAGGCGGGGACCGGCCCGGAGGCTGCGCCGCTGCGGGGCCGGCGGACTCGGAGGAGAAGAGGGAGGAGGCGCCGCCGGCCCGGGCTGGAGCCGAGCGCAGCAGCCGCCGCCGCCGCCGCCGCCGCGCCAGAAGTTTGGGTTGAACCGGAGCTGCCGGGAGGAAACTTTTTTCTTTTTTCCCCCTCCCTCCCGGGAGGAGGAGGAGGAGGGGAAGCCGCCGCTGCCGCCGGCGCCAACGCTCGTGGGCTCGGGGTCGGCGCGGCCCGCAGAAGGGGCGGGGACCTCGCCCCGCGAGGGGAGGCGCGCCCCGGGGGCCCGGAGAGGGGCGGCGAGGACCGCGGGCTGCCGGTGCGGCGGCGGCGGCGGCGGCGCGTGTGCCCCGCGCAGGGGAGGGCGCCCGCCCCGCTCCCGGCCCGGCTGCGAGGAGGAGGCGGGGGCGGCGCAGGAGGATGTACTTGGTGGCGGGGGGCAGGGGGTTGGCCGGCTGCGGGCACCTCCCGGCCTCGCTGCTGGGGCTGCTGCTGCTGCTGGCGCGCTCTGGCACCCGGGCGCTGGTCTGCCTGCCCTGTGACGAGTCCAAGTGCGAGGAGCCCAGGAACTGCCCGGGGAGCATCGTGCAGGGCGTCTGCGGCTGCTGCTACACGTGCGCCAGCCAGAGGAACGAGAGCTGCGGCGGCACCTTCGGGATTTACGGAACCTGCGACCGGGGGCTGCGCTGTGTCATCCGCCCCCCGCTCAATGGCGACTCCCTCACCGAGTACGAAGCGGGCGTCTGCGAAGGTACGGTCGCCCGCTGCGGGCCCCCTCCCACCTGGCCCGCGCCGCCCCCTCGGCGCTGGCTGCGCAGAACAAAGTTTGGCCGAGACTTTCCAGAGGAAAGAGGGCTCTGCGGGAGGAGGGGTGACCGCCGCCCCCGGGAGGGAGCCCCCGCGGCCCTGCATTCCCTCTCCCTGCTCCCCGCTCCCCCCAACGCTCCGGCAGCCGCGGGCGAGGTTGGGTACGGTGGGTGGGGGCCGGCGGGTGGAGGATTCCCCCAGTCCCCGCGCCGACGCGCACACGTGTGGCCGTTCCGGCAGGGGCTGGGTGGCCTGGCCTTGCGCCCCGAGGTGGGGGCTCCGCGGGCTGGCTGGGGGCACTGCGGAGGCTGCCACGCGCGAGCCCCTCGGGGAGCCCGGCCCTGCCGCCCTCCCCGCACTGGCGCAGTGTGGCACCGCGAGCTGCACACCGGCCGCGAAAGTCTCTTTTCTGTGGGCGGAGGAGACGTGTCTTCAGCTCGCACTCCCCGAGTGACTCTTTTATTATTTTTTCCCTGAGCTCTTCCTTCACCCCCTTCCTCCTCCTCCGCACGTAAATCAATTTCAGCCTCCGAATATGTCAGCCCAGGGGAAGTTACACACGGTGATTACTCATTTATTTGCCTATTGAAAACGGTCAAAGGCTTTCTCTCCTGAAAGGAAAGGGGGTGGGGGTTGCACCTGGGAGTGAAAAGTTGTTACTCTTAGAGGCTGCTTTTTAATAGGAGATACACGCGTGTTTCCTATCGCGTTGCCGGTTCCTCCTTTTTGTTTGACAGCGGGGATTGTTCTGCTGGCTTCTCCACCGCGCATTGTGCGCCGCTTTGTCGAGATTGACGAAGGGAGAAAGAGATGAGATTAGCGGAGTCTTTCTCGTTGGGGAGCCAATGTTGGTGCGTGTTGGCCTTAATCCCTGCCCGCGTGCCTCGGCCTTAAGGGTGCATGGTCTGGTTTGGGGTGTAGAGCGAGGCCGTGAGTTCTTTTGATGTGGCTAACGGGGGCAGTGTTCGGTGAGCATCAGTTAAAGTGGGATCCCTGCTCCGGCTGACGTGGGGCTGACGATGTTGTTCCGGGGGCATCCTGGCGAGTGAGCAGAGCGCACGCAGCAGCCTCCTTTCTGGGGAGGCGGCGAGGAGAGACAAGCGCCCTCCGCCCGGCGTGCCTTCCTCACTGCTCACAGCCGGCACAGTCCAGGGAACGGTTTATTCTGAAGCATCCTTGCGTGTGTTTGTTTAGTGTGCTAGGATACTGAAAAGAGAGGTGACAGCCTCAAGGATAGAAATGGATCTATTAAAAGGCTTTCAGTGCTGCGATTCTTTCTAAATACAGACACACACATAGGTACTTATTTTATACCTGTATAGTTTTAGGGTTTGGACAGTTCGGGAAAATACGGGAGGCCTTTCTGGTTTGGAAGCTAGTGGGCAGTGATGAGTGAAGGGAACTCTTCTCAGAGGGGAGGGACTTGCTTTGCTGCACACACAAGACATTGGGTTAGAAGAGTTCATTCGATTGAAGTACAAAAAAGCCTCTCACCTAGTATTGTCCCCTTTTATAGCTTCTCTTTATGCCTTACCTCAGGAAAAATGGCCGTGAGACTAACTTCAGATAACATTTTATGTGTTTTGACTTTGGGAATTCTGAATGACCTAGACTGAAAGATGCATCTTTGAACCCTGCCACTTGGAGTGTATAACTTAATCCAGCCTCTCGTAAATCTGAAAAGAACAAGCAACATGAAACACAGTTGAAATGCAGTGGAAACTGCTGTGCTCCGAGAAGGAGTTTTGCAAGTTCTGAAGATTCTAACCCTTGTTTTGTTTCTTCTTAGTCTGTTTCTGGTGAAGGAAATGCTCAGGGAACATTTACAGTAATCAAGTGTTTTGGCAGCCATATCCCATGTCACAGTATAGAGTTATTTTGGCAGTTTGGTGAGCCTTTCATTCCTCTGAAATGATGTGATCCCTCATAGCTTCCTTTTTTCTGGTAACACCCTGTGTACTTGGTACTAGCTTTGAAATGCTTGGAAGGGTTTGTTGACATTATATCTCAATTAGTTTCTCTAGAAACACTTTTTATTTTGTAGGCCTGTTTTCAGCTACCCATATTGTGCGTCCAGGGCACTTCCTTTAAAAAAAAAAAAAAAAAAAAACTGAAAACCGTCAATTTGCATTCTAAATCTGTGAAACCAAAGTAAGGGCAGTGTTACCTGACATGGTATAATGGTTGGATTTAGACAGATATTTTCAATCGTGTGTTTAAAATTTCAGTGTTTTCAGTTAACGGCAAGACTTAGGAAAGCATGGGAGAAGTGATACCCCAACCGCCCCCTCCCCCCATTTTAAAAATAAGAATTAGAGGAGTCTAGCAGCTAGCTAGAAGGTATTGATTATCTCTTGTTCTGTGAGTTTACAAGAAATTTCTGAGTGGCCAGTGTTTCCCTCAGTTTCCATTTTTATTCAGAAATTCACCTGGAGAAGCATGGTTATCATAACTAACGTGAATAGGAATTAACATATTTTATTCATGTCAAAGTCTCTTTTGTTGCAATTTTTGCACTAAAATGACCCCTACTGGTTGTATCTGTTAATGAAAACTTGAAAACTTCTTTAATTGGCTACGTTGTAAAAACATATTGCATGGTATAGAAATATTATCATGACTAATCTCCCTGCTTTCGATGACATAATTTAAATACAAATTATATTCTCTGTTTGCCAACTTGCAGTAATTTTTAGCTGTGTTTACTCCCATACTGGCTTTGTAGGGGAAAAAAAATTATGTTTTTAACTGCAGTTCACAAAATGAGTTAGATAAATCATGGACAGAAATGGGCCCCTTTCAACTTGTGGCTCACTGTCTTAGGTTTTTAAGGCATGCTGGCCCAGTTGGCTCTCAGTAAAAGTAGGTTGAATAAATGGAAGAACCATCCTGTCCATAGAAAGAATGCTGAAGGAAAAAATTAGTTTCTGAATGATATGTGATGAGTTGTGTCCTGTGTATCTTGTGAGACGTACACTTGGATTTCTTTTCAGCATCGTTTAGATTGTTATTAAATAAATTATGATTTAATTATTCCTTTTGCGATGGGGGCTGGCGGGTGGTAAGTGCATTTTAAAAATTGAGCATAGAGCCTGATTCCTAAGGTTTTTTCCTGCTTCTCTCAGTCTGGAAAGTGCTTTTTGGGGCCAGGCGGGTGGCTCACTCCTGTAATCCCAGCACTCTGGGAGGCCAAGGTAGGTACATCACCTGAGGTCAGGAGTTTGAGAACAGCCTGGTTATCATGGTGAAACTCTGTCTCTACTAAAAATACAAAAAAATTAGCTGGGTGTGGTGGCGTGTGCCTGTAATCCCAGCTACTCAGGAGGCTGAGGCAGGAGAATCTTGAACCTGGGTGGAGGTTGCAGTGAGCCGAGATCATGTCATTGCACTCCAGCTTGGGCAACAAGAGCAAAACTCCATCTCAAAAACAAACAAACAAAAAGCAAAGTGCTGTTTGGGACCTGGGTGCAGGTCTCTTTCCTGTTTCCTTTCATCTGCAGAGACCTCCTGTTGCTCTTTGAAGCATCCTGACTGGCCTGTTTTCTTGGCCAGGCTGCCTGACTCCAAGAAAATCACCTAGAAGCCAGAGAAACAAGTTTGGATCCTGAATCCCTGTGAAAGAAGTCTGGATGAGAGACATCTTTGGAGGATCAAAGGCAGAGTTTTGAAAAATTAATGAAGTGAGATTTTCTAGAAAGAAGGTTTTGATTGGACAGTGAGGATTATATTTTGAGCTAAGGGGGTGAGAGCCATTTCTTCTCCCATGTGGAATACCACATTATACTTCTGTAAGGAATGAGGCAAGGTGGGAGGCCGTGACCAACCTCTCTGGGCGATAAAGGGCAGATGGTGACTTGTTTTGACAGTTCATACAGACAGTGATTAGGAACCAAGTGGAGACTACTTGAGTCACTTTGTTCTGAGGTCTCTGTTTTGGTAGATTCAGGTGATAGCTATTTCAGATAAGCACCAACTTTTTTCCTGATGACTACTCAGTGGCTTCATCTTTTGGAACTCAGCATTGCATGTTTTTCACCACTGCTATCTAAAAGCTACCTCCTTCAGAACAAAATCTTCCTTTTATTTCCCCCCGGAACTTTAACTTCCTTTTACCCATTTTTCATTGGGCAGTGAGTAGAAAACTAAGTATATGTAGTAGGGTCCTTAGAGCAAAGAACAGGATTTTGTTTCCTGAAACTTGCCATGCAAAGTTTCTTTGCTTATCCCTGGAAGACAATCAGTGAAGATGTTGGCTGCTTGGAAGAAAATGTAGGGGGCATCTGCTCCAGAGAGCAGGCTGCAGGAGGCCAGATAGAGAACCCAAACATTTTGTTCTGCACAAGCCACATGGAAACTGCTCTCACCACTCTGCTGTAGGCTTGAAGTTAAGAGTCCACGAATTTTAAGTAAAGGAAGGGGGGCAAAATTAATACTCAGGTTCTATAGTTAGAAAAATTAGGCTCTTGGCTTTGTTTTCGAATAATGGGTTTCACATTTCCACTCAGAAATCCTTAGGTAGACAGGGAGCCCTAAGATCCCAGAGGAACAAGCAGAGGGCCCATAAAATTATGTTATGAGGGAATGGAAAGATAAACAAATGAAGTAAATAAGGAAATAATTAGTTCCTCCCAAAAGTAAATATTGACAAAACATGGAGAGACTAACTATTCACTGCACTTACATAAATGACAGTACTCAGTGACCTTCACTTTGATTGCCAGGCTTATAGAATCTTCACTGTTGTTGAAGAGTCCTGTCACATAAAACACATGGCAAAGGCCAAATGGATTGCGTATTATCAGAATGGCAAAAATAGCAAGTCTGGAGACATTTGCTGCCATTAACACATATTGAACACTGACCAGGAAAATCTCTAAGGAAGATGTTGGCAGTAGGGTTGTAAACAGATTAATTTATGAAGAAAACTGTCTGAACAGTCCTTAATCTATGTGGGCATTACATCCATTTGTAGGAGATATTTGGTGGCTTGCGACAGGTTTCTGGGTTTTGTGTGGCTTGTTGAAGATGCGATGACCTGGACGAATGAGTGAACAGCTGGGTGAGGCGGGGATGGGCATTAAGAAGTTGGGGGATATACAGTAGATAAAACAGATGACCCTGAGGAGGTAATGAGTGGGTGGACTAAAGAATGACGTATGGGAGAAGGGAAAATATTGAATTCATCTTAGGGCAACTATATCATCCTTTGAAGAATAATCCAAAACACATTCCAGACATTAATTGTGAAATTCCTGAAAAATGGGGGTGTGCTTAACATCTCCCAGGCTATGGTGCAAGCAGGGATGATAGTGTTGCTTTAGCCTGTAAATACAATAGGGTAGGAAGTGGTAAAATGAGTGGAAGGGAAATATGTTTAGCAAAGCGGGTTCCTGTAACACTGTGTTCCATATGGCACATTTGGTATCAGGATTTTGGAGACACCCCAGTAAAGCTCATTTAATTATTTGAGGGAGAAACAGTAGACTAGTTAAGCATGCATGAATAACACATTGAAACCTTTCCTTCTCTAATTCTCCAAAGCTGCATTTTCAAAGATCTGACTTGCCTTTGCCTGGAAATCAGTCACTCACTCACTGGGCTTCTATGCTGTACAAGGCCTTCTGCTGGGATGACGGGGGATGCTGGGGAGCCTGGAGACCTCTCAGATGTATTCTTTGCTCTATACACTCTTAATCAAGATAAGAAATAAAGACGGCAAGACTGTAAAAAGTCTACATAATATAAATTCAAGCCAAGTAGAAGTGATCTTTGCAAGTCTGTGTATGATTAATTGGCTAGTGAAATTTGTGGACAAAATCAGTAGTAGGAATCAGAACGTCTGAAGTGATCTCTTCAGGCTCTGGTGGCAAAGCAGACAAGGAGAATTTGAATTTGAACTAGGTTTGAAAGTATGAGTAGTAGCTCTTCCTTTTTGGGGGGGGATGTGATCCTACCCATTCTCCTTAGAGCCTGTGCAATTTGTCTCAGACTGTTACTCAACATCTAAGAATGAAGCTGTATTCTTAATGCCTTAGTAGCTGTGCTTCAAAATGGCAAGTTTCCTTTGGAGAGTGGTTCTCTTTGTTTTAGCTTGTCCCACTAGGCAGATAAGCGTCGGCAGTAAACTGGGATGTGTCCCTTTATCAGCATCTCTCAGCTCCACCCACCCTGCTGTATGTCCTGGGCAGTAGTAGCCTGGTTACAACACTGAAAACCTCTGCTTAGTCAAGACCTCCTAAGTCAAGACAAGAGTGGTTGAATATACCTATATATAAGAATACCCTCAAGGTAAACACTAAACTGTGTTTATCTTGGGCCAGCATGAAAAAAAAATTGTTTTTAGAGATACTATTTTCCTTTGTTAGTTGCAAAGTGAACAGGTATCAATTTCTTACCTCCCTGCTCCAACCCCAGTTAATTCCCTACGTGAAATACCTATCTGTTGGTAGAAGAGTGTAATGTTCAAGAACTTGGGGCCCGGTGCAATGGCTCACGCACTTTGAGAGGCCAAGGCTTGTGGATCGCCTGAGGTCAGGAGTTCAAGACAAGCCTGGCCAACATGGTGAAACCCTGACTCTACTAAAAATACAAAAAAATAAGCCGGGCGTGGTGGCAGGCCCCTGAAATCCCTGCTGCTCAGGAGGCTGAGGTGGGAGAATTGCTTGAAACCAGGAGGCGAAGGATGCAGAGAGCTGAAATTGTGCCACTGCATTCCAGCCTGGGCAACAGAGCGAGACCCTGTCTCAAAAAAAAAAAAAAAAAAAGCGAACTTGGTTTCTGGAGTCAGATCTGCACTCTGCTTCTGTGTGTCTCAGTTTTCTCCTCTGTGCAGTGGGATTAACAATAGGGTTGCTATAAGGACTCAAAGAATCCCTAAGAAGCAGTTAAAAGACTGGCACGTGGAACGTGCTTACTAACAAGGCTACTAACCAGTAGGAGTAAAACTATTTTATTTGGGCTCAGTCTCTTGTTCTACCTAATCCTCACTACCTGAGTCATTGATCCTAAGTAGTTAAGGAGTGTGGACTCTTAGAAATGAAGCAAGTTGTTATTGAATTCCGTCCCTGCCCCTTCTAATGAGTATTTTTTATGCCTTGTCTAAATTTCTACAAAGTTTATATACTTTGAGTAAGTTTTAGATCTGAAATTTTTTACATTAATTTGTGGGAATTATAAATGTAACTATCTGTGAGCAAATAATTAAAAATATTTAATTTGGGGAGAAGGTGGGGGACCTAGATGTACTGTAATCAGTAATGTTCACTTTGCTTCACGTTATCTTCTGGGTGGAAATTTTGCTCCTAGCTCCTGAGTGTTCCCACTAATGACCACCACAGGATTTGGCCTGGCTTGAGCAAGGAAACTGCTTGTACTGCCACAGCTTGACCCCGTGGGGGCTATGGTTCCACCTGCTGCTGCAGTTGGTATAAACTAGGCAAAACCAGAGGTCAGAGGATTATCCATTCCTCTGTTCTTTTTCTAGCTCTACCTGTCTTCCCGCCATCCTTCTGCCTGCAGATATTTATTATCAGCTATGGGTCTTGTCTCTGTGCTATACAGTAGTGACACCACTTGTGTAAGCCACAGTTTCCCTATCTGTTAGTCATGGATACCCCCCAGGTTCGCTGTGAGGGTTAAATGAGATAAAACTGTACTTGTAAATTTTAGTGTGCACACAAATCACCTGGGTATCAAAAATGCGAGTTCTAATTAAGTTAGTCTGTGGTGATGCCTGCGATTCTGCAATTCTAACAGATTCCTGGGTGATGCCAGTGTTGCTGGTGCCAGGACCACACTTTAGCAAAAAGCTAGTGACTATGTGTAAAGCATGTACACAGAGTATGGCATATTAAAAGACCTGATAAATGTTACCTGCTATTATAATCGCTGTTTTTCAGCCGAAATAAATAAGATATAGGCCCTGTTTTCACATAAGCCACGTTCTGATGGTAAATTGGGAAAACAGACAGTTCATTGCAGTCCAGTTCGGTAAGCCATGAGATACACAGACGCCAAGCATGTCAGGAGCAACTAAGAGGGACTCTAACCCATATCTGACTACCAGGAAAGGTTTAGTGGAGGGTGCAGCAATGAGAAAGACCTGAGGGTCTTCTCTCCTCCCTCCTTTTTCCCCATGCTTCTTATGCAGGATGTTTTAGAGAAAAGAAAATAGGGCTTGGGCCAGACAAACCTGTGCTCAAATCTTAACTCTTGTTATTTTTTTCAATTGTGAGATCAGCTTGCTTAGCTTCTCTGAGCTTCAGTTTCCTTATCTGTGAAAATAGAATATTAATAGCTTTCTATTAAGTAAATATTGTAGTGAGGATTGGAGATTTATATATAGGATCACATAGATGTATGTACAAGATTATGTGTGTACGTATGTATATTGTGTGTGTGCATGCGTGCGCTAGTTTCTGGTACCAAATAGATTTTTAGAAATAAGATTAATTTTAACTTCCATTCTATTTTCTATCCTGTCTCATTTTCCTCTTTGTTAGCTTTCTCTGTAAGGTGAAAAATTTACTTTTGCAGCAAATCACACTGCCATGTATATACCTTGGCAACAGTCCTGCGTGATCTGCATATGTATCCCAGAACCTAAAGTACAATTTAAAAAATGTGTATGTGTATATATATATATATATATATATATATATATACATAATTTGTGGACACACATTTTCTATTTTCTCCATTCTTAACTAAGTCTCTTCAAAGGGGCGGGGTGTTAGAGGGGGAATTCTGGGGTCAGATGATTGTCAAAGAGAAGAACCATGAAGTGCTGTGAACAGGGGCTGTGAGTACAAGGTCTGTGGACCAAGGAAACATGTGCTGGTTTGGGCCAGTGCAACTACAGTTCCCAGCTCCTTTGGCATTTCAGCAGAATGTGAACTCTTCGTTGATTTTGTGGTTTGAGCCCCTACATCCAAAGAGCTATTTCAAATAAGTATTCAGAAATGGCCTTTTAATATTAATGGCATATGGTTTTATGGCAGTGAATTAAATATCTTTTTTTTGTTAAAACTTTTTGAGGATTTCCAGACATCCCTGGAGACGTTGGAGACCCCAAGGATATAGCCAGGCAAGGCTGATACATCTCACTGAGGTTACAGAAGGAAGCAGCAGCAAGCCTAGCTGGTTCAAAGACCACTGCTGGCTTGGGAATGAGCAGGAGAGGATGTGTGGGCCAGAGGCCGTATGTGTTGCTTTTCTCTCTCCCAGGTGGTATTCTAACCATCTTTGATGTGGACTAATACTTCAGGTTGGCCATGGATTTGCATTGGCTCTAGGGAGTTTTTGTGCTGTATACAGTGTGAGGTAGGAAGAAGAACACCTAGAATCAAAATATCTAATGTTATTGTCTCTTTAGTTCTTAGTGTAGGTATGGTCCCACTTTGGAAGAAAGAACAGAACTATGTACTCTTAACTGTAACTGTTTCTTTGTGCCTGAAAATAAGTATCATTTTTATCCAGTAAATACTGGCTGAGAATTCATAAGGCAGATGCTTTAAATTGGCTGTTGTGGAACAAGGAGAAAGAACTTGATGAAGAGAAATCCTTGGAATCAGTGGTTTACAACTTTTTTTTTTTTTCTTCTTGATGATCGAGCCTTATTATCACATAGTAGAAATTGGATTTTCTTCCAGAAACTCCTTTAGTACCTATCATTGTAGCACTTCTATCGTTTCAAGAGTGCTGGCATTCAGACATGTAACCTGCAAACAAAATGAGAAAGATGTCAAATTAACACCCTAATTCAGACTATCCTGAGATAGTCTGAATATTTAAGAAAGAAAACAAAGTGTTAATTATATTGTGGGGTGTTGTCATTTTATATTTCAGCTTCCTGAGAAGAGAATTTGAACAGTTTACTATTTGGAAATTTTAGCAGCCAGCTACCTTGCCTATAGAAAGGTTAATAAAAAAGGAGGGTGGGTAGATGCTGCTCTATAGGCTGTAACTAGAAACTGTGCCTGTCTTATTTATCATTTCAAAACAAAAACCATAAACAAACATCTCAGATTCAAAACAGAAAGGAATTTCTGGCAGGGCAGAATGAAACCTGAGACTGCAGAGTCCCGGTCTACAAGAGGTAACTAACTTAGCTTCTTATCCAAAGGCCACAGCAGAACGTTTCATAGCTGTGATTAAACAAAAGGCATCTTCTGTTGGAGACTTGTGATACCTCTTTTTAAGACCACGAAAGACCTGCCAAAATAAGGCAAAGCTACCTTGAGGATGTTTGACCTGAACTAGACTTTATGAAGTAGTTGGACTACTTCAGGCCTTATGATGTGAGGAATGTGGGATGCATAGGCTTGGACCCCTCTGTGTGTGTGTTTATAAGTCTGTAGAGACAGAATATTCCATCATGTTATCAAATGCAGATCTTGAAAACCTTTTCTCACTTTCCATAGTTGGGAGCTTTGCTTTTTTTTTAAAAGTACTGGCTTTTACATAAAGTCTGAGTGAGGAAAAGGGATGGATTTTAGACAATTTTATCTCTGGAAGTCAAAGTAGAAGGATTTTTAAACAGTTGGAGACAGAATGGGTATGCTATATGCTTTTCAGAAACCCTGAGTGTCTCTATTTCAGGCAGATTTTAAGAACATTTATTACCACTATCTATCACATAAAAATGAAAGACCAAATAAATTTCCATAGTTTAATCAAGACTGTGACTGTATTTGTATATATCCTAGCTTGTTTCAGAAAGGGTTTGAGGCTGCCCAGAAAGGTAAGTACTACAGAATTCTTGTATGTGATGACATGATAAAGGAGAAAACAGTCATGGCTTTGAAGTCCCCCTTCATCCCTTAATAGTTCAGTGACTTAAACTCCTCAGCTTCCCTTGGCCTCACTTTGGCTTAATTTGTCAAAAGGGAATTAAATAGTTACCCACCTGAAGACAGGGGAACTGAGTCAGATGATATCTTAAGGTCCTACTCCTCATAAGATCTATGTTTTTATGACCTAGAAGTGCTAGACAGGAGTCAAATATTACCTTGTGTTTGCAGAGCCAGAGAAGGAGAAAGTGATAGTGTCTACATGACTGCCAGGTGCTGTAGACAGAAGGGCTTAGAGGAAAAGATCAAGAGTTCCTCCATAGTTATGTTTATCAAGCGGCAGTGGAGATGGCAGCGCATGGCATTGGAAAGTTAGTGACAGCTTTTAAATACCTGAAGTCTTTAAGTCGCATTAAGTGTGGCCTAGTCTGGATTCAGGGTAGAACTCAAACCTCTGTCATGCCTTTGCTGCCTTTTCTTTCTCCCATTTTCTTATGTATTTCATTAATTATTAAGACTATGAGGTAGGTAGGTGACAGAGACTGCAAAGGGAGAAGCTGGAGCAAAGACAGGCCAAAACTTGCCCAAATTCACATGCTCATTTCTGCGTCTGACACTAGGAGAGAGTTGAGTAATTGCTGTTCTTCCTAATACCGCAGGCAGCAGCCAAATTCTCCACATTCTTTTACCTTTGCTGCTGTTTTCACTTGCCAGGGAGTTTCCTTAAGGAGCAGACTGAATTTAAAGAAACATAGCAGTAATGAATGGTGCATGAAAGGCGGTATGGGTTGGGGGGGGGGTGGTCACTGGCCAAACGTGGCGTGTTTGATGCCTCACGTTGAGAGGATGAAAGGATGATTCCTGCAGAGGGACATGCTGTATGCTGCGCCAGTTCCCTCACCTCTGTGTGCAGCTGAGCCACTGACTGGGATAGCTCTTTGCTTGTATGTGAGACAGCAAATATTCACTAAATTTGTTTCAAGTACAAGCCAACCACGAAGCTTGGAAAGTTGTCCAGAAACTTCACCCTTCCTTTGCATGTTGTCCGGCAGCAGGGCATTGAGCAAGGTTAAGCAGTATGAACCTGCGACTCTCAAACTTAAAGTAAGGGCATTATTCTAAAAGATGTGATGCTCAGTACAGCCTCCAGTGTATATTAGCCATCATTGCTTGTCTTGTGGTTATTACATTTTTGCTAAGAGCAACCTTCCAGAATGAGGTGCTGGTTAATTCCCACCAGGCATTTATTCATTAATAAGTCTGCCGAATGTGAAATACTCCATTTGGGAGTATGTGATATGAGAAAACTCAGCGGCTAATTATTGCGTAGCTCTCTTCCATAAGTCTCATTTTCAGTGTAATTACATAACCCATCAATTCCTAGCTATGTAAATTTACAAAGTTTTTAGTTTTCTGTAATATTTTGCTTTTTTCCCCCCAGAAGATTTTTTTTTTACTCCAATCTGTGACATTGTTGAAAGTTTACTATGGGTAAACATTTTATATTGTACTATGACTTGCTCTTTCTTTCCATTTTAAAAAGATTATCAAAAGTTAAATCCTGTTCCGGATCTTACCATCTCTCTTCCAGGCTAGGTTTCTGGGATGGGGTGGTGTTAATTTACTAACCTGAGCTTTTGCCCAAGATAGGGTCTCCTTTACTCTTCTTTTGGTATATAAATAGGTCTTTCTTTGCTTTTCTTCTGGGTTGGTGGTGCATATTAGCTTAAGAACTTTTAAACCTCTGGGGCAGTAATGAGAATCTGCACGTCAGGGTCCCAGCACTTCTCTACAAAGCAGCCCATGAGTGTATGTGTGTTTGCTGTAGTGAGAGTCTGTGTTAGAAGGTCAATTAGAGACCCCACTTGCCCACATTTGTGTGCTGTGGTTTGACCCTCCTCTTCTGGTGAATCCCTGCCACAGCCCAGTGCCTACTGGATCTCAAGTGTCTCGAAAGCCATTGGAAAGATGCTTTCCAACAGTCTTTTCATTCACCTCCATGATGTTCTTCCCAGCAAGGATGGGTGCAGACAACTTTCCGGCTACTGGTCAACCCAGCCATTGACAGAAGGTGGTGCAACAGTCAATTCCTCTGTGAGGATCCCTTCCAGTAACACACTGTCTGCACTAACGGCAAAAGCTTCTGTAGCAGTGTTTGCAGGGGGGCTTTTGACCTGCAAACATTTCCACGGAACTTTTTGCCATATAGGAACATATGAAATGTTATATGTAATATAGGTCAGAAATGTTGCTACAGTGGAACAGTTGATAAGATGATAAATGTGAGGAAAGTGGTAAAAGTTTGTACCACAAGGATCTGTACAAGGTTGTAGATTTGCTGGCCTAAAAAGATGTACCCAGGATAGTAAACTATTTCTGTAGCATCAGCAGCTGGGCCTCTGAGTGGAAATACTCTTTGAGAGACAGGAAGCTAATACCTTCTTTGAATGTATCGTTAACTTTGTGCCTTTGGATGCAAGGTGTGCGCATGCGTGTATATTTTTTCAGTTGCTGAGGGCACAACACAGGCAAAGAATACCGTGCATTATATTATGAATGTGCTGGAAACAACGCCCCAGCTTGAGGCAAATGGACTGTAGTATCTATTCTGGAGATCAGCAAGCCGAAAATTACTTCTTAATAAAGGTTGCACATTGTTTTACTTATTGCATTTGAAAAAACAGTTCTAATTAAGATGCTTTGGGTTTTAAACTGCCTGGTAATTGGGATCTCTATAGGTGGACAAGTAGAGCTAACTTATTTCTTGGTGATTGGGACAGATTTTTTTTTTTTTAATAGTAGGCCATCATTAAACAGTTTTTGACCTTCTGCAGGAACTTTAGATGTGACAGCAGAAAGAAACAGCAGAAATTTAGAGTGAGAAATGGAAGACCTCTGTAGGGAAATAAGTAAAATAAAAGAAGCCAGAGGTGTTTTTTGTTGGCAGTAGATGAAATTATTTTCAAACACTACCCTGGGAAAAGGTGAGCCTTCAGCAACCAAGTTTATTGACTATGTATTCAGGAAATTGTATTAGATGCTTTGGAAAGAGAAAGGAAAAAGAAAAGACTTTCTGCCAACTGAAGGCTGGAAAACTTGAGGGAGATAAAGTATTTGCCTGCTTTAATAACATAAAGCATGTCCAAAAGAAATACATAATTACAGCTATGTTTGGCACTGAAAATAATCCAGGTATTATATTTTTTAAATTGTGTGTGAATATGTAAGCGAATGCCCTTGAGTCAGAAATGCTTGGGTGATGATATTTCTTGAGAGAATGGAAAAGTAGAAGATACTAGGAGCTAAAAAGAGAGAGAAGGGATGAAGGATGACTACTAGTTAAGAAGGAACGGTGAGCTTTTTTTCTTTAGAGGGGACATGTTTCATATGCATATTTATTCCACCTCTATTTCTAATCTTAGTGTAATAAACATTTAACTTCCCATAGGGCCTTAGTAATCTGCATGTTACTACTAAAAGCCCACAGGTAAGGGAAAATCAGACTCCTAAATTAAAGACTTGACCATCTTGCTCCTAAAGTTTTAGTTTTCCAACTTTATTTCCAGTTTATCTTGGACAAAGACACTTTGAGAACTCAGAAAATTAGGAGATGTGGTTAAGACATACTTCTTAATATCTAGGGAAACCAAAGACTTGAGGGTAAGGCCAGCAACTGGAAAATGGGCGCGGCATTGGGTTTCATACTCCCCTGTAGTTGTCTTCACATCGTTTAAAATGTGTTTGCATCCCTCAAGTCCTACCACTTCATGTTCTTTCCTTTGTGAAGCCTTCCTGCCCTGTCCAGGAAAAAGTAATGCCATCTCCCATCCCCCAGTGCCCATAAATAGCACTTTCTCCTTCCCCTGTTATAGCACTTTTCACACTGTGTTAGAGTTCACATTTCTGTCTCTCTGCCTCATTGTGATCTCTTTGACTGCCAGGATTGTGTGTTATTCTAGCGCTTGGCACACAGGAAGAACTCAATGAGCATTTGTTGACTAAATCTAGACTCAAGGTCATCCAAGATATTATACAAAAACTTTTTCATCGAACTGTTTGGTCTGCATTGTGGAAACTGAAACGAATGGCACTCCCTGGTAAGAGAATCCCAGTGAGAAGCCGGAGCATTGCAGGAGGAAGGTTAAACTGGTTAACTTTGCTCACGCCAGTCAGTCTTAGAATTTTTGGTAATGTTTCCATAATGAGTTAGTTTCAGCTGTATTTTTTTTCTTTTGGCAAATATTTAAAGATAATTTTTATTTGGATGGACTTTTCTTCTTGTCGGTTTGTCATAAAGGTGTCATCTTTCATTCATTAACCCCTCATCAGCTTGTAAGAATTTTCCTTGTGGGTGTTGCTGGTAACCTTCTCTTGACTGCCAGGGATCTGATGTACACTGAACAGTTGAGATACTGTGGTGATCAGCTGCTTGTAAACAAAAACTGATAAAAGATTATAAATTACTTTATCAACACACTTCAGATGACCATATCATCATGACTTGGTGATGGCAAAATAGACTTCTGGATTCCCAGCAAGTCTAGGATTGTGTCTTAATAAACATGTATGTTGATTAATCAGGAGGGTGTTTAGTTAACAAGCATGTATCAAATGATGTTTGTGAGTGCCAAGTGCAGAATGATGCAACCTGCTTACTGCTTCAGGTGATCTCCAGATATCTTAAGGAATTTTTAATTGTATAGCTTCTTTGGGGAAGGAAATCCTAAGCCAACAACCTGAGGGGTGGAAATGTGTGACTGTGAATAATTAAAATGCCTCACAATGATTTCAGCAGGAATTCCATAGGAATGCACTTTAAGGCACTTAGGAAAGCAAAATCCTGTTTGGATTTACTCCAAACCCTATGACTTCAGAGACAGGAATTTTTGATGATTAGTGGCTGGAGCCCCAACTTGTTATTTAGCAATTCCACATTCAGTGTGGAATTGTTTTTTCTATAGTACTAGTTATAAGTTCTTTATTTGTTTTTCTAAAGGTTTTAAGGAGGTTTACAAATTAAGATGGAATAAGGCATTAGAAACCTAAGGATACATAGCAAATTAAAACCTTGATACGTTTGACACTAAGCTTTTCAACTGCTGAAGATAGAGAGGCTTGGCCAAGATAAAGTGTATGGAGTCAGAGACGCATACAGAATTATCCTGGGTATAAGCTCAGGTACCTGTGCCACTTTATCACTTTAGTCAATGTGCCCATTTTCTTAGGGCAGGTTTAATTTTCTGCTGCAGCATGTCCCTTCAGCTTTCCTGAGTTTAAGATGCTTATCTCATACCCAATGGAAAATCTTGATAATGTTAGTGTATAGTTGGTGGCTTTCCCAGTAGCCTACTTCAGATACTTTTAATGATCATCACCAGTTGCAAAAGTTTTAGGAAAGGGAAGGAGAGAAGCTGGAACTGATGGCTGAGTAAAATTATAGCTGAAGAGCTCTGGTTGTCCATAATGATGAACAGTGGCAATGAACAATGAAGATTTAAGCAAGGTTATTTTTTGAGGGTCCACTGATGATTTTCCTGTAACTCTTTAAAAATATTTTTATAACTTTTATATGGCTTCATTACTACCGAAAGCCTAAAAATCAATTCCCAGACTTCATAGGCAGGTATGTTCTCTTTTGAGTGTTGCCTTCTCTAGGACTTTATCACCAGAAGGAGTATTTGAGTTGATGGCAAATGCTGCCAAAATGAGAAGTGTGTGTGTTTTTCAAAACTCGTGATCCCACAGTTAAATTGAGGATGCAAGTAAAGGACCCAGAGCTGTTCTTGCTGGCACACTTATCCTCAGACTTTAGTATAAAGTACATGAATGGAGGCAGAGGACTGGGAAACACTCTTGAAGGAGGGAGTGCCCATCAGCCTGTAAGCCAAAGTAAACCGTTCTTGTAACTGAAAAATAGACTTCCTGGAAGGAGAGAACCAGAGAAGTGGGTGTGAAGTGCAACCAGCAAGTACCGTTTTCAGTGAGATAGACAGCTGGGTTAACCTGAGTCCTGAAAAGAACCTCTCAGAGGTATTTGGGGAAATCAGTTGCTTGAACCAGCCTTTGACTGGCCTATTGTGCCTATAGCTGTATCCAAAGATGGCACTTGGGAAGAAGAGGTCACATTTGTGATAGAGAAAGCAGACTGATGGGGCATTTTGAGAGGCAGAAATGAAGCCATCAGTGGCAGAGCCAGTGGACCGGTGGGAAGGTATCCCTGAGCCTATATGTATGGAAATGCAGGCATTCTCTGTCAGTCTTTTGTCACAGTAAGAAAATGTCATTACACTGGACAGCTATGCACACGTGGGAGATTATGTGATGTGTGCATGTACTTGTGCATGCACATCCGTGTGTACAACATGCACACGTGCAAAAAAGGTTGCTCACAGGGTCATGTGCATTTCTAAAGGTTGCTCCTGATAGTCTATTATGTCCCTTCTTCTGTGACAGGAGTGTTTTTCTCTAACTGAAACTGTTAGGTTCTGTTAATTCCAACAGCAAAAAAATAAAATAAAAATTAAACCTGGCTATCATTCGTTAATTTACGTAGATTAAATACATGTAGTTTGTCTCCTAAATGGCTTACATAAAGCTGTGGGCATCTTTGCCTGTGTCATCTCTTCCGCAGTTCCTAAGGTACTTACTGGGTTTGTAGTAGCTGATGTCCTACCCATGCTATGTGTCAAGAAAGATGGACTATCAAAAAGGATTGATGCAGACATTGCATAGAACTTTTCATGCCCAGAGATTTTTGGAGCCTAGTTGTATGAGGGAAGGGGCTTTGCCTTGTAAAAGGAGACCCATGCCCCTTATTAAAGGAGTCACTCAAAAAAGGTATTATCTAAATTCCCTCTTTGTAGTTTTATTTCTTGAATGTATTTCCCATCATTAGCTATGTGTGCTATGTGGACCCCAAATGTTGGGTCCACTGCCATCTTTTAAAGAATACTACTATAAAGGGAACATAACTTTACTAGACAAATAGAAGAAAAAAACTATCCAAAATGCTCTTGTTCCAAACACAAAAAGTGGTTCCATGTTTTTGTACATATCCCTCTCTAGCCTTACTCTATAGACATCCTTTTTTCCCCGCACAGCTTGTATCATGTTTTTTTTTCCAGCTAACGTTACTTCAAGTGCATTGTCCCGTGTTTCCACCTTGTCTTCATTATTATAATTTGTCAAGTAATTGGATTGTACTGACTGCAGTGTTACTCCTCATTTTCTTTCCCCCTTCTTTTCCATACTACTTAAAAAGCGAGCAAGAAAAAAAAATTGTATTTAAGAGAAAATTCTATGTAGTCATAATGGAATTTATTTTCTTGAGTGCCTGGGCGTGCTCCAAACAGATAACTGTGATTGTGTCATCTCTTCTTACTAAGCATCTGACCACTCACTACCTGTGCATCTTATCCCTAGGCTCATGGCATAAGGGGTGCGGCTCTTGGATGTTTTTGTTTTATGTACTTAGTATCCACAGAACTGTATCGACTTGAAGAGTGTGGAATCTTTGTAAAGTTAACTAACGATTTGTAGATTTTGTGCAAATAGCCAGCTCTCTAGGTAGAGACATTTTAATTCTGTTGCTTTTTTTTGTAGCATATTATTGGATTGCAAATGTTTACTTAGTATGAAAAATGGTTATAATTAACTAAGTTCTAAAGAGGGACTAGATATTAACTTCAAAATGAATTCACGGCTTTTATGCTTTGCATATGCCGTAATGCTGTTGTTACCAAGGATTTAAAGCAGTTTTCCACTTCTCCTATCTTATAAATTAAAACCAGAGCCCTAGACGTTATCCAGCAAGGTAGCTATAAAATTTGAAAAAACTTTGGATCATTGTCGGGATTAAGTTTGTTGAAATTCTATCAGGAAAGTAGACTTTTTCTTGTAGTATTATTACTCATACAGTGCAACTCATACTGGTTTCATATTCAGAAGGTATATAGCATCCATTGTAATATTTCAGATTAATTTCTGCAGTCTGTATTTAAAAATACAAATCCTCAAAACAAATTGTATAAACAGTATACAAAATCAAATCACCAGGCTTCAAATATATTTTATGTGAATGTTAAGTGCTCTTTGAATTAGCAAAAGGAGGACAAACATTTCGATTACCTCTTTAATATTAAATTTTTATTTCTGAATTGTAAATCTTTAAAAATATAATTAGTGTAAGATATATACCAATTGGTATAGTCCAGAAAACAGTGAACCTGGCTGCTTGTTAGTTGGAAAGAGTACCTATTTAGACTTTCTAAACCACAGTGTGTGGCTAAGTGATAAATATGCACTATTACACGTTCAAAAACACTTTTTGGACCAACATATTGACTTAAGGGAGCATACTTTGTATTGAAAAAGTGAAATCACATCAAAGTTAACAGTTTAACCCTGCGTATTTCTAGAATTTTAGTTAGATCATAGGATAATTACATTTTCTAAAGTCAGCAAGCATGTAAAATAAACATTTTGAAGTTTCTTATTTATATTCTACAATAATAAATATTTGGCACCTACCATAACCACCGCTACCAAAATATGTATGCTGAAATTGTATCTCCAGGATGAATAAAGAGGTGGAAGGCAAGCTGACGCCCATTAGAAAAAGGTTTAGAAAGAGAGAGAGGGCCTGGGCTTTTCTCAGCTTCACCTCAACGTAGGGCCTGTAGCACGTATTATAACCAATTTCTAAAACTTCAAGGTGGGAATTAATAGATTGTCTCCAGTTTTATATAGTTCCTCTTTAGTCAGTTGATCTTTATTATCAACCAAAGCTTCAAGTGTTTTTTATTTTTATTTTTTGCCAAAAGTTTCTTACCAATGTGATTATCAGTGTTTAAATTCATTTATAATGAAATGGATTTGTGTCTTCCTTGCTCTACAGTAGGCAGTGAAGCCTCCGTGACCTCTGTAAACTGCAGGTTGAGGCGAATGTTTAAACGGTAGGTGAGTGTTCCTACAGTGTCTCTGGACTGCATTTCCTTGCTTACAGAGCCCTGGAGCTGAGCCAACCCGCATGAGCGGGAGGAGGAGAGGCTCAGTTTTGAGAGCCCTGGGTTTATTTCTGGCTGTGGGGATAGGATATGAGAATGCAGGAGAAGGTGTAAATATAGTTTGAGGGAGGTCATAGACTTGGAGGTTCTTGCCAGGGGTAGATGCTAGATGGATTTGCTTATGGGCGGGTTTGATTATAGCTGCTTCACGCTTTTACCTCTGAAGTAGGTTCTTCCAAGGGGTGATACTCATTGTCTGGATCTCTTCTAGCTGGTATCTCAGAATTCTTTACTGCACCAACCACAGCAGTTCTCTTCCCTTTCTTTTGGTATTTGTATTCAAATGCCTAACTTCATGACCTGCTGTGAGGGTTTTTTTTTAAAATAATGTACACCAGACTTCTTGGGAAAAGATGGGTATGTAAATACTACAAGCTTACAGCATTTTGGGATGGAGTTGTGGGATTTTGGAGTTTGTGACCCCATCTATCTGTGTATCACTATCTTTAATGTAGAGAGAGCAGCAGTTCCTGAACCCTGTCTTTTGTCTCTTCGTGGGTTGGTCACTGATTTCCTCTGTGCCGGGTCTGAATCCCTTTCCCTTGCCTCCCACTATGTGGGTTCAGGAAGGCCCACATCCAACAGCTGCCCTTGGTCCACCCCTAGCCCTGCTCACAAGTGTTCTCTGCTGTTTGGAGCCAGGGGCACTGCCCAGCCAGCTGATGACAGCTCATTGGTGGCACTGGTTTCACTCCAGTGCTGGCTCTGTCCTCTTGGCCCTGTTGCTTCCTCCTTGGAGGATTAGTCACCCCAGTCTTGGGGCATTTTACCCACCTATATGACTAGCACATGTTGCATCCACTTGCCAAGGAGTGTTAGGGATACAGTCTCAAGAAAACCTGCCCAGTGGAAATGACTCTGGAGAAATTTAGATGATAAATTCCGTAGGGAGAAACCATATTTTATTAATGAGAGACAAAATTGTGCACTAGTGGGAGTTCAGACTTGGAAACCAGTGCATAGTCCAGCCTGGAGACGTGCATGGTGTGTTACCCTGGCCAAAGCTCCCCACCATCTGTTCATGGTTTCCATCTGTAAAATGGGAATAACAGTAGTATCCATTTATTTTGGGTGGTTGTGAGGAATGCTTCATTCATTCATGTAAAACACTTAAATATTGGCTTATATACAGTAAGCAAACAGTAAATGTACATTAGCATTGTATCTTTGTACCTCAACATCTAACACTATGGTTTATACATAGCACATACTCTTTAATGCTTTGTTGAGTAAGGGTAATACTCAGAAGGGGGGAAAGTGATTTCCTCCTCTCTTACCATAAAATAAGATTAATATTTGGTTGCAATAAGGCATAATAGGCATGAAGACATTTACTCCCTAGCTGCTGGCAGGGGAGAAGAATGTTCAAAATTCTATGTTGATAACTGGGTGCCTATGATTTGTTAGTCATGCCTAACAAACTCAGTCAACCAGGTGTTTCACTAATATTTACTGGCTCCCGAGGTGAAAGGACAAAGCCATCAGGTGATTTGTTTCCAGTAAGCATTGTTACTGGGATATTTCAAACTCCAAAATGTGCAGTGGTCATTATTAACGAGACTTTGCCCTTTCTATAGTTAGGGGCTTACTCTGCATTGTAACTTAGTTTGCTTTTAAGACAATAGATGGGTAGAGGGTAGATAGATGCTCTATAATTGAATAGCTTACTGGGCTTCTGCATAGTCTACACGGTATCTAGCACAGCACTGTGTAAGTTAGCAGGTGTTCAGTAAATGTATTTTAAATCAATGTGTAATTGATGGGATATTTTTCTTCACATTACAGCACATTGAAGGTGCTTGTGAGGAAGTTTTTTCATGATTTTCCTGCTAGGCAGGCACCACCTAACATGTTTCTCTCTAGCTGTGGGGTATTGAATTTGAGGCTGCTCTCAGCATTACTGCTCATCTTTAAGAGGAACAAATGGTCCCGATGTGACAGTAAGGGAAGGAGTGCCACCACTCATTTTGAGGTGCCTGGGCCACACTGGATGAAGCTCACAGTGCTGACAGGAGGAGGTAAGTCTTTTTTTTTTTAAGTTAAAAAATTTAATTTAAAAGTTTCTGCTGATGCTGTTTAATATGGCAAAGACTAAAGGGTATATGTCCTTCTGTTTGCTTGGTGGGGGCTGCTATCCTGAAGGTAAGAGATTTTGATGCAGAGATTGGACTGTCCCTGGTGTGGCAACAGTCCTCTGACTCCAGTCGTTTTCAAAGTCTGTCTTTTTGGTTTACAAAAGACATCAAGCTAGAGATTAAAATGTGCAGAAAACAGTTTTTAAAAAGTGATCATATCTACAAAGGTTATAAGAACATGAACCTGAAGTCCTGTTATTCTAAAAATATTTATTGATTTTAAAAACGAATTCTGTAACAGGATAGCACCAGTAGCAAAAATCCTTTTTATGGAGAAATTTAGAGCTTTTAACTAACATACACACATACTCATTCAAACAAAACAGCTTGTCTTGTTTTTAAGGAAACATTTCTGTTGTCCATTGTACAAATTTTAATAACTTTTCTTTCCTTTTCTTTTTTTAGGTCTCTGTGTTCCAGATTTTTTTTGTAACTGTGAAGTCCTTGCCTTGTATTCAACTTAAAATGAAATAAATTTATTTCAGTGCAAATGGGTACACTGTGATTCTTGTGTGGCAAAATCATGCAGGTAGTTCAAAGAATTCATTTATTAAAAAAGGATAGAATAGTATACAAATGCTTTCCTTCTTTCTCATGTTTCTCTCAAATTGAAGTGATACATTTAAAATCTGATCTTCATAAAAGGAAGAGCTGTCACAGGACATCTGATTTACGAGTCATCTGATTTGCTTTTGTAGTTCCACACTCTGCTGGGGTACAAAAATGAGGCACTTTTATTTCATTCCTGATAACAGTGCAGCCTCCCCAAAGTATAAGAAGAGCAGCATGCGGAGGTAATATGCAGTCTTCTTCTGAACAGAGCACTGAACTGGCTTTTAATGAAGGGTAGTATGTACTTGGGGTCCAAACTCTAGTTAATTCCAGAAAACATATCCTCTACCTAGTGTTGGGTCTTAGTAAATGAGTGCTTGAGAGGAAAGAGGTCATAATTGGTCAGGGATTCTATTTCTTTTTTTAAGAAAAGCAATTGCTTAGAATGAGATGAATCGATATCAGGATATCTTTTTGTGGGATCATATTAATCATTTTACCCATAGATTTACTGTATGATCAAACTTAACCGTAAAGATGTTTTAAAAACAATGGTTTGGTTAAAAAAAAAAAAAAAGGTATGTGTACAGGAGGAATGTAGACATTTAGTTGAAGTACAGTTGATAGACTTTGACCACTCAGGAATACTTTCTCCATGGACTGTCTTACAGAGGCAGAACCTAACTACAAATGCTTTTTGTGACTCTGATGCATGAATGGCAGCCCTAAGTGGGCTCCTCTTCATTTACTCCTTCTCCCCAAACTCCCCAGCACCGTTTTCCCTTTCCTTCCCTTCCAGTGTCTACACCCATCAGTCAGGTACTCCTGTCCTCAGAGTGCCAATCCAGCCACGTTGTCCCATCCTCCTCCATGAGACCAGGCTGAAGTCTGCCTGTTCACCTGTTTATGCTGCTTATTCCTTGCCGGCTTCCTTTTTTGAGTTCCAGTGGAGCGGTACTCTTGTGTTGGAGGGATTCAGCACTGCACATTATGTCATGGTACTCTGAGCTGCTCCTCTTGGGTCCAGTTGGGGCCAGAATTATTCAGTCCCATCATCCTGGAGCTTAATTTCGTAAGCCTTGGGGGCCTGCAGGCAGAAGGAGTTGGAAGCCCTTGAGAGGCCAGATCCTGTGGGTTTGAGCCCAGACTCTACTAAAACCTACAGGACAAAGAAATCAAAAGAAGGACATAAAGTTTGGGAGACACTGAGTCTGCAAGGCAAAGAAATGCAGTATTGCAAGGGGAGGATTTGGGGAGGTTGAAGTTTGGTTTGCCCTCTGAATGAAAGTGTTATGTGGCTATTTGTTAGCCAAAAAGACCTCAGACTTTGAAAATGACAGAGGTCAGAGGACTGTTGCCATAGCAGGAATCAGAATTGTGGCATTGGAAGTTTCCTCAGCAAAGCACCTTTAGACCAGCCTAATTTTACAGATTAAGGGATTGAGACTCATAAAAGTTTGTCATGTTCTCTTATTTTTGAAAAAATTTCCACCATGTCTGCAGTTATGGCTGCTTTTTCCTGCCTAACCTAAAGAGGTCGAGGAGTTTTCTCTTGCCCACTCTGGAAGGAACTCCTGGGACCCCCTGCTGCTCTCCCTGCCTCATGACTTTGTCCCAGAATACAGAGCACAGTGAGCTGGATCAGCCTCTGCTGAACTTTTCCCTGCCAGCCTCCCTGCCCGCCGCCTTGCCCTCGCCCCCGCCCCTACCCCCCACGCAGGAATCCGGAGCCCTCCCAGTGGTGGTGTGAAGCCACTGGAATGTGGCACTCTGACCCCCGGCAGTTGAGTGTCCTGGATGGACCTGGCCTGGGAAACAGGAAGGACTTGGGGGAGGGGCAAGGAGTGCCCCATGGCCTTGAGGTGGGATGGAGGGAAAGGAAATGCTGCCTAGGGGGCCCCTCAGGCAGCCTCTGCTGGACTCCCACACTGGGGGTGGAGCTGGCAGGGCAGGGAGCAGGCAGGTTTCCTAAGACCAGGCCTTGGGCCGGGGCCTCTGGCAGAGCCAGGCTCAGGAAGGTGACCTGCCAGAGCAGTTGGGGTGAGGAGGAAAGGATGTGAGGGGAAGGAGAAGGAGCAGGCCAGAAGGCAGAGGAAATTGTAGGAGATGACAAAGGTGATGGATGAGAGAAGGAATGTCCAGTGAATGTGTGGACTAGATAGACTGCTCACTTTAGAAACCAAATATGTTAGAAAACATGAAAGACCCTCCTAAAGAACCTTTCAGCATGGTGCAGTAGCTTGCACCTGTAATCTCAGCTACTCAGGAGGCTGAGGCAGGAGAATGGCCTGAACCCGGGAGACAGAGATTGCAGCGAGCCAAGATTGCGGCACTATACTCTAGCCGGGGTGATAGAGTGAGACTCCATCTCAAACAAACAAAAAACAAACAAGAAAAAACCTTTCCTGCCATTTTTATTTTAGAGAAAAGCACACCCCATTTGGAGACCCCAGTGCTTTTTAACATGCCTAGCCTTGGCAAGGAGAGTCAGTAGGGTTAGTGAAAGGGATGGATACACATGCAAGTGTGAGGCCGGTTGTTACTCACCTGTCCCTTTCTGTTGTCTGTCATTGGCGGACCCACCTGGACCACGCTTGGGTCTGTTACCTCCCTCGAAGAGGTTTTCAAAAAACCTGAGGACGAGCCTCAGGGCGATGATATGCCCACCAGCTCCTTGCCCCTCTCCAGGATTAGGGAACCTTATATCCTCAACTTCCTCCCATTTAAAGCCTTTGGAAGAATCGGGTTGCAGAACCAGGGCCTGGAACTGCCTCGGCAAACCCTTGTGGTACTACTGGCAGATCATGCTGTTTCCAAACTGCACGTGTTGGCAAGCCAGCTTTTCATTGGGGATGTTTAAAATTAAATTCTGTGCTCTTGGGAAAGGAATAGAAACTATAGGCAGAGTCTGTTTCTGAAACACCTGTTTTAAGTGGAGAGCGATCCTTACTGCTGCCATACCTGAAGGCCTGGTGTTTCCTGTGCAGTTGGGATCTCTCTGTGCTGACTAAATTTACTTCTGTGCCCACGGTAGTCTTGAATGATAACTAGTGCTCCGTGGCTGTGCCACACATCCTGTCTGAAGAAAGGATGCTAAGGTCCTTTCCTGTCTTCTCACAGGACGTTATATGAAGTCCTGGGAATAGTGGCCCTGGTGTTAAATAGAAGTGTCTTGGTTATTGCACTAATTTATTGGGCCTACAAGCCCAGCATGCAGCACCCCTTTCCTCCATTCGATTGATAAAGACACCAGGCGAGGCCCGTTGTGATGTTGCAGGCAGTGCCACAGCCAAGTTGGCCTGTGTCTCCTGATCAATGTGTGCATCTTCTGGTCTGCCCTGAGAACTTACCAGTCTTCTATAGATTGGAAGTTCAAAACAATGGAATTATTAAAGAACAAGCACATACACATAAATGTAAAGCTGGGTATCTCTGTATTCTAACCCTTTGAAATTTGGTCATCATTATTGTTCGTTACATAGGATATGGATTTGATCAGAGCGTCCTTTGGGAATTGTCTGCATTTGGCATTTCTTTTTATATCCTAAAAGCTGTTAGTTCTTGAAATATGTACTGAACCTGATAAAATAGTAATTAGATGTATTTCCACAAATTGTGAGGTTTGTTATTTGGATAGTTTTTCTGAGACTTTTTTCCCGCTATGAACACCAACTTTAAATAGAATAACATGACAGAATCATGATCTTGAAAAATCCACCTACTTAACTGCATATTGGAATATGTATTGCTGTAGCATGTGGAAAAAGGACTGGTTCATACCCGTTTTATTTACATTTTCTTCTGGAAGCAAATTAGTTACTTTCTATGTGTATGTTTAGGCCTACTTGTGTTCTAATTTGAAATGTAAAAGTCTATAAAAACTTTTTCCTTAATTTTGACACTGCTGTGTTTAAAAATGTCTGAAAGTTACCTGTTTCCTAGTCCTTGGAAGGCCTGAATTATTATAAAGTTTATTTCTTTGCATCTCAGCTATTCCCAAAAGATTTTCGATATGAGTGCATAAGTGGTGAGTAAACAAACCTGAAACTTTGATACCTACAGAACATTTTTAAAGCTGCTGCTTTTTTTCCATGTGGTATTATTAGTAGAGAATACTATTAGTTACCTCATAGAGCAGTCAGTTACTCAGGTTTACCATTCATTTATTTCAGCAAGTGGATATTGGGGCCTGCTGTGTGTTCAGCATGGAGTGGGTATAGAAATGAGGGAGGCAGTTTCTGCTCCCAAGAAGCTCAGCAATGCCTTAGGATAGGCAAGAGTGCTGGGGTTGGGGGTGCTGGAAAGAGAGGGATGGGTGGGAGAAAATTGAAAATCAGACTTCTCTGAAGAAAAGATATTTAAGCTGGGCACAGCATGGTAGTAGCAGCTTTCTAGGAAGACAGGAAAGAAAAAAAAGTGTTCCTAAGCAGAGGAATGGGATCTGTAAATGCCATTGGGGACCTGTTCCATTGGAGTGAATATGCATAGTATACTCGGGAAACAGCTGCTTTAGTAAGTATTTATGGAGGCCCTACTATGTCCTGAGCCCTGTTCCAGGTGCAGAAGACACAGCAGTGAACAAGGCAAAAATTCCTACTAACTAGAGCTTTCTGGTAGAATCAGCCACATTAGTAAGGAAAACATACAGCATACCAGAGGAGAGAAGTGCTACGGAGAAAAAGCTGAGCAAGGGGACAGAGACGGCCACAGTGGTGTCTGGTTTGCAGTTTTCCTCGTCCAGCAAAGTGTTGCTGGAAATTGAGTCTGACTGAAGACGTAAAGGTGTGCTGGAGTGAACCGTGCACACACCTGGAGTAGGATGTTCCAGACAGATGGAACACAAGTGCCAAAGCCTTGAGGCTGCAGTAGTCAGGGAGGGGAAGAGGTGCTGGCTGTACAGTGGGAGGTAATTGGGGGGTCGGCCAGGGCTAGGCCCAGGCCTCATTTGTCAGTGTGACCCTGGGGTCAGGAGAGTGCCATCCTAGATTTCTAGATAGGGTTCGTGCTGTCATCTCTGGAACCCCAAACTGACGACCCAGTGACTTGGAGCTGAGTATCTGTTAGGTATAGAAGTAAGATATTACACAAAGGAAACTCCAGTTTTGTGAGAACTGTGTAAATATGTTTTTCAAACATGTTCTTAAGATTTTTAAATCTTTCTGTGTTCTTGTTATAGTTGTCTGGTTTATTTCACATGAATGTTAGGGATCAGATCACTGCTGTGTAAATCATAGTCCTCCCAAGGTATTCATACTCATTTCTTAACATGGCCTAAGGCAAGAGTCCTGCTTTTCATTGTCCCCTAATTTATATTTGCTTCTGAGTTTTAAAATGAATTTCAAGGACTTGATGCCTTTAAAATTAGTGGATCAGGCCCTGTGTTGCCAGGTTTCTTAATAGGCCACAGTTGCCTCTCTGGTTCTCATTTCTGATTTATAGCACTACTGTCCACCTAAACATACACTAACCGTGCAGATCTTAATGATGAAACCAGGTAACTAGGAAATGGTATGCCATACATATGAAGCAGTATTCATTGAATATTGCTGGCAGTTTTTTTGTTGTTGTTGTTGCTGGGACCAGATTCTTGGCGTATGTAGTAGGAATAAATAAGACAAAATGTAATCTTGCTTCACCAAAAAAAAAAAAAAAAAATCAGGTTTGGGTTTTTAGGCAAGATATTTAGGGAAGGCATTTCTTTGTAGAACAATATTAGAGTTAATGGCAAGGATCAGTAATATAATTGTTGTAATTTATATCACTCTTTCATTTATCTTCCACTTGGCTTATTTTGAAGACTTTCAGGTAAATTATTAAGGTAAAGTGCACAGCAGTGCTGAAGTTGATTTGTAAAAACATTCCTTGCAAAAATGATTGCTAGCTGATTTCACAAAGTTATTACCCTGAAAAGATTCCTTATTGCTACTTCCAGATCATTACACCTTTTAAAAACTATTATTTGCTATTCAGGAGTATTGCTGTATATGAAGGTCTTAGCAGAGAACCCCTTGTTTCTTGGATGATAGATGAGTTGAGATCATGTTTGTATTGTTGAGTTTTCTATTCTGATGGCTCCAAAGGTGCTTTTGCAGCTCTGTTTGTCTTGGCTGCAAGGTGTCATAGAGGAGCCTCTGCTTGTCCTTGTGGTTAAAGGACCATCAGCAGGGGGCTCCAGGCCGTATTCACTGGAGACAGACCTCACCAGAGTGAGATGGGAGAATTAGTGGTGTTCCTGCCCTTCTTTTCCCTGATGCTCAGGTCTTCTGGATTGACATGAACTTGAAATTGTGCCCAGCCTTTGAATACCTCACTTTCCTGTTTCTTCAGCTCCTCGTGTCCCCTGCTGGGTGACAGCCTATATGGGATTTAGATCTAGATTGCTCAGCTTCCCTCTTCACTGAAACTGATTAATCCATGGAGAGTGCTTATTCCACTCTCTGGCACATAGAAAGTGCCCAGTGAGTGTTAGCTGTTATCAGAAGATTAGTCTCAGGTGGTGAAATGTGCTTTATTATCTGTGCTGCCTGTTCACTGGTATAATGAAAAATGTATCTCCTTCAAAGTGCCTATTTTCAGCACACCATGTACATTTAATCGTTAGAAGTTCTGGTCATATTTCTTTTCACTCTAGTGGTTCACACTTTTGGATATGTGTAATTCCCATATGTAGTTTTCTGGTTTACTATTGGTGATTTCACGAACAGATTTTAGGTTAGAGCATCCAATAATATTTATAAAATGGTATTGTGCATTATTCATGTCCTCAAGCCACATTCTGGCAAGAAGCATTAACATGTGTCATGTTATCTAATTATTGTCATAATATACAGAAGTGGCAGAAAGGGAGATTAAAAGTTTATTATTTAAGTTATTTAACATGGTTGAGGCATAGTATATTCATTCACTCATTCAACATGCCATAAATACTGATTATGGAAGTGTTGCTTAATACGGTATTGGGGTTAAAAGAAAACTTGAGTTAATAATAATATTTCTCAAGTAGGAAGGCTGAGATCCAAAGATGTTTCTCTGTTATTTCTAAATAATTGACTTTCTTCCTCTACCACAAAACTTACTTTGCAGAAAAAGTTTGCCACTTAAAGATTCACTTGCTTTGTTTAAGTTCACGTGCTCATCCTCCCTGTCCCTATTTATTCCTTCTGCAGGCATTTATTTTGCTAAGCTACTATTTGCTAAGCCCTATGATAGTTCAGTGATGAAGAGTAAAAAGTAGATCCTTAGCTTCAAAGAACCCACTTCTGGTAAAGAAGATTAGATGAACAATTTCAGTGTGCTGCTATAATTGAAATAATTTTAATAGATATGCAGAAGTCTTACATTGGAAATAATACTTCATTCGAGGGGAAACCTAAAGAAAGTATTAACCACTGAGGAGGAGTTTTCAGTGCAGATGAAGAGCAGTAGCTTTCTAGGCAGAGAGAACAGCCGTCAGAGTCATGAAATAACATGGGACATTTAGGCAATTCATAGTCACCACGTTTTACTGGAGGAAGAAGGAGGCATGGAAGAGATGAGGCTGGAGAAGTACGTTGGGATCAAGTCTAAATTGGCTTTGCGTTCCATGCCAGGGACTCAAATGACCGCATGTTGGACTTCATTTTGTAGACCATTGCTTTGCAACTCCATATCCTTGAGAAATTTGGGCTGGGCGTGGTGGCTCATGCCTGTAATCCCAGCACTTTGGGAGGCCGAGGTGGGCGGATCACCTGAGGTCGGGAGTTGGAGACCTGCCTGACAAACATGGAGAAACCCCATGTCTACTAAAAATACAAGATTAGCTAGATGTGGTGGTGCATGCCTATAATCCCAGCTACTCAGGAGGCTGAGGCAGAAGAATCCCTTGAAACCGGGAGGCAGAGGTTGCAGTGAGCTGAGATCGCGCCATTGCACTCGAGCCTGGGCAACAAGAGTGAAACTCCATTTGAAAAAAAAATAAAGAAGTTTGGTTGGGCTGTTCTCTTAATACCCCTTGCTGGGTGTTATTTACTTTAAGGCACCTCTGTAGGAGGATAAAACACTCTGAACCAGGTATGTAAGAGACAGCTTAATGACTTGGCTTAATCCAAGGATGGCTTTTTAGAGTATCTTATGAAGAGATCAAATAGGAAATAATTAGACATTTCTCCAAGATACTTTTTTCCTCAGTCAAGATTTATTAATTTTTAAGTAAGAGCATGTTTGATAACTGAAAATTGATATCCTTTGAAGCTGGATAAACATGCAGCTACATTTTTTCCTGGACATCAAGTTCAGAGGCAGCTGCATTGCTTAATCATGGCATATGCCTAGATAGAAGGCTGACCTAGCACAGCACAAACGTGAACCCAGGGAGAAGACCTGAGATTTGCCTTGGAAACGATTGCCTTTTACTCTCAAAGCGGAGGGAATGTAAGAAAGTTAAGTTCTGTGCCACAGAGTACAGTCAAACTAACTGCAGCTAGGAAAGTATGTAAATGGATATTAAATACCTACCTTGGTTATTTAAAAAACTTCTGAAATGGAGCCACTTACTGTCTAACTTTGAGTAACTTCCTGGTAAAATGTCAAAAGAGAAAGTGATTGAAAAAAATATATATCAAAGTATCTGGATGAGTTAACATGCTGTGTGCAACTCTTCATCAAAAGCCATTTATAAGATGTTTTAATAATATTTCTGAAGAACCAGATTTTTTATTTCGTTAACTGCTTTTGTTGCTTCTACTTTCTCCATATATTTATTATCTCCATCCTTTTTGATTGTTTGGACTTGCTCTGTTGCTCTTTTTCTATTTCTTCAGTTGCATGCTTAGTGCGTCTTTTTTTTTTTTTTTTAACCTTTCTTATGCCCCGTGAGATTTCCCTTTAAACACTGCCCTAACTGTGTCCCATCAATGTTGACATATGGTGCTTCCATTGTTCATTTTTAAGTATTTGGTAAGTATTTTAAGGGGCTATAAGCCCCTCCCATTAAAAAATCATTTTTATTATAGAAACTTCCAAGTATATACAGAAGTAGAGACAGTTGTCTAAGGACAGAATGCTTCAACAATTGTCAGTTCATGGCCAATCTTGTTTTATTAAATGAGGAGATTTACTGAGGCCTCAGCTAGTAGTGAACCGTCTAAGAATGGAGATGCTAGAACGGTCCTGGAAAGTGATATTTACTGCATTAAAAGATCTTTGGTTTGCCTTAACTCTCCATATTGACTTCATTTTCAAACTGAAGTCAAATTGGTCTGATAATGGAACATTATTTCAAATTTAAATTGTGACTGCCATAGGCATGTGATTCTCTGGCACTGTTCCCAAGAAATTGTTAGCATTGTACAATTTCAATAAAGGTGCTAGAGTCAGACAGGAGGATAAAGTTTAAAGGGATCTCATGAATTATCCATTCCACGTCCTTTTTGTAATTAAAAAATTGGAGCTTAGAGAGCTATATGCCTTGTTGAGGGTCCTGCTGTGAATAAGTGACAGAGCTAAGGTTGTGGTCTCCTGGGCTGGGGCCCTCTCCACTACACGATCCCCCTCTGGCTGTTTCTTCATATCTAGTTTAAGATGGTCCCTAGGTTAGGCAGAACTGTGAAATAGGAGAGTTGTATCCTGTAGCCCCAGTCTCTCCTGTCCTCATCGTTTCTTGTTTAATGAAACGTGAAACTGGTGTTGCACTGTTACTTGTATTGCTGAGGTATATGATGAAAAGTATAGCAATGGGACACAGGCTTATTAACATATTTTGCTGTAGGTTGATTTATATATTGGATCAGTACTGCTTGTTTTTCAGTGAATTCCTCACTTGGACATGATACCAATCAGTGTTCTTGGTGTTTGTTATACATTTAGATGTTTGCATCAGTTTAAGAGTTAGTCTTCAACAAATATTTGTGTCCACACTTCAGCATTCCATTGTTTGAAAGATTCAGGCTTTGTCCACTCTGGTTTATAGTTATATATGCCTAAAATAGTTTCACTTTGTAGAAATGTCTGTAAAATACATTTTTGTAGCATGAATCATTTCTACTGATAACCATAAATTTACCCTTCCTGCTTTGCGTTGATTATAACACAAGGAAGAGAAGGAGAAGGAAGCACCAGCTTTGGGAACATAGGCCTTTAGCTTGAAGCAGAGAGAATGAAAGCAGACTGCATTAGATTCCTCCTCCAGCAGAACTGAATGCCTGATAACAGCCAGCCCGGAGCTGGGGGAGTTAAGAGCAGCAATTTTACATTACACTGGAGTTTCTAGACTGGCATGAAAGGAGATGCCAGTATTAGCTATTTGCATCTTCCTGTAGCCACAGGGATATGTGAACAGCTGGAGAATTAATTTGATACATATTCCCAGAAGCTTCTCTTCTGCCAACAGAATTCCATTACTGTGAGCTTCTAAGTGTGTACTGTGAATTTGTTTCTTGCTTTTTAATATCTGCTATAGCATATTTCTGGTAAGTGGATTGCCATATAATGGGGTGCAGCTATCTCTTGGTTTGGAGTAAACCCTATTAACCTAAACAGATACAAAGTGGAAAAGGTAAGAATCTGAGTATATAAATGCCTTCCACCTTCAGGCTGGTGGAAATTTCACATGAACACACAGTACTTTGTCCAGTAAGTACATTCATACCTGAAATGTTTTGTTCCATGTTACTGGAATTTCAGACACCAGCAAGCAGATGGAAAGGTATGTTGAAGAGCATAGAGGTTGAATCCAGGACCACTCAGGCTAGTGTTGCCACAGCTGGTTCCTGTAGCTCCTGAGCACAGATGGTCTGTATCCCCTGGAGCTGCTGCTGCTTAGATCTGGTGTTGGTTGTGCCTCCATACATCTTATAAGAGGCCTCTTTCTTCACATCCTTCTCAGGGACCCCTTTCCTGCCCTCAGGTTGGAAACTTCTTTCTAACTAGCTTTTGCATTGAAAATCTCTTTTGTCAAATGTAGAAGGAAAGAATTTCAGGCATCACCAAGAATCCAAGAATATTGAAAGATACTCTTTTTTTTTTTTTTTTTTTAATATGGAGTCTTGCTTTGTCGCTCATGCTGGAGTGCAGTGATGCGATATTGGCTCACTGCAACCTCTGCCTCCTGAGTTCAAGCGATTCTCCTCCCTCAGCTTCCTGAGTAGCCAGTACTACAGGCATGAGCCACCACGCCTGGCTAATTTTTGTAGTTTTAGTAGAGATGAGGTTTCCCCGTGTTGGCCAGTCTGGTCTCAAACTCCTGACCTCAGGTGATCTGCCCACCTTGGCCTTTCACAGTGCTGGGATTACAGGCATGAGCCACCGTGCCCAGCCTGTTGAAGGATATTCTAGAGGAGAAAGACTAAGTCCAGGACAAGACTGAATGTAGGTATAGGAAGTACAGGTGTTTTCTATTTTGGCAACATGTTGTCCACTCTTGAAAAGCAAATTAAAAACCTTGTATTCTGCAAAATCATTCATTATACTAAAAATAAGAGAGCTGTTGGGAAAAAATAGGGTTGGGGAGGATTACTCAAGACCTAGGCAACTGTGTGCATAGAAGATAAACGCAAACGAGAACTCAAATAAAAATAAGTTAAGCTGCCCCTGGCATTTATTTGCACCTGGATCTCTGGTAGCTCATCCTTTGCAGCTGTACACAGTCCAAAGCTGATTCTGCTTTCTTTCAGGGCATGGGGTATTGAAGAGGTACACTTTTAATGGAGACCAGTATTATCAGAATTAAGCATAAGATCACGTAGTTTCTTCATCATGGATTTTGGTTGTTATTTATTTATTTAGAAATACAAGGGAAAGTGTCTCCAGCTTTCTCATTTCTTCTTGCAGTTTCCCCAGATAGTTTAATATAGAGGACATTTTAACCATGATAGCAGTCATTTCTTGCACTAAAGAAAGGAATTTAAGCAAGATTAACGGCCTTTTCTTAAGGTCTTCCATATACTGGTAAGGCTTTTAATTGTGAGAAAACTTGCTCCTGATATTTATTTTTATTTATTTATTTTGACAGAGTCTCACTCTGTTGCCCAGGCTGGAGTGCAGTGTCGCGATCTTGGCTTACTGCAACCTCCACCTCCCAAGTGCAAGCAAGTCTCATGCTTCGGCCTCTCAAGTAGCTGGGATTACAGGCATGTGCCACCATGCCCAGCTAGCTTTGTGTTTTTTGTAGAGACAGGGTTTCGCCATGTTGCCCAGGCTGGTCTTGAACTCCTGGTCTGAAGTGATCTGCCTTTCTTAGTCTCCCAAAGTGCTGGGATTAGAGGGGTGAGCCACTGCTCCTGGCCACTTTTGATTTTTTTAGAACATTAATGTGCTGGGAAAAATCACATGAGAACCAACGGAACATCTGTATTATACTGACACCACTTTTGTATTTACCAGTTACATATCAGCGAAATGACGTTAAAGAAACATTCATTTTTATGATTCCACGGTAACTGTTAGAAGAGGTACACAGCATTCTCTGTTATTCCTTGGCCCAGGTGTACCTGCAGGACATGCTCTTTAGAACAGCAGTTCTGAAAGTGTGGGCTACAGACCTCTGAGAAACCCCACGCCGTTTTCAGGTGGTACATGAGGTCAAAACTATTTCCATAATAATACTAACATTTTATTCGCTTTTTTTTCTGTTTGCACTAATGGTGCAAAAACGGTGGTACGTAAAACTCCTGATACGTTAGTGTGAATAGAAGCTGTGGCACCAAATTGTGCTAGTAAGTTATTGTATTCACCATATACTTTCAGTAAAGTAAAATGATAAGTAATTAAACAAAATAATAAAATAAAAATTAGTTTCCTTGACAAATGCCCTTGATCGAAGCAATACAAGTTAAGTTTATTAAATTTCAGCCCTCAGTTACATCTTATTAATGTTCTGTGGGATGAAATGGGAAATACACATAAAGTAATTCTGCCGCATACTGAAGTACAGCACTTGTCATGAGAAAAAGCATTATATTTCAAGATGTCTTCTGAACATCCAAGTGGAAGTATTGGTTTAGTACTGCCGCTTCACTATAGTACTCAATATTGGACATATTTGAACATGCATGAATTTGAATTCATTCATGAAATTAATAGGTTTCTGTATACTTAGAGAAAGTAACATATCTAATATCCTAATTTAGTATCTTGCAGAAATTACAAACAATACATTTGCGGAGGTACCTCAGTTGTGTTGACCTTTCAGATTAGGAGACTATATCTTGTCACATTTAGGGTACCAGGAAAAAACCTTCTTGATATAGTTAAAGGCCAGTACCTCTGTTTTTAACTTTTTTTTTTTCCCTGTCCAGTCCAAGGAAAAACCAGGAACTCTAGTAGAGAATCAGAACCTTGATTCTTGTGCTATGTTTGTGGATTTACTTAGGAAAAGAGAGATTTGAAAACATAAATTGCCAAGTACTATCAGCAGAACTCTTGGGCTCAGATTTGATTTCTATAATCAAACCTCATTACATTTTTGCTTTCAGTCCTTGTTGATTTTGTTAAATTATTTTAAAATACAATATTCTGTAGTCGAATACCAGAAAAGCGTTTGTCTCAGTAGCATGTGGTACTTGATCCTATGAAGCAGTGGTTACTAGGGAAACTATTTCCTAAGGAAAAAAAAAGTATTGATTACGAGGGGGCAGATAATTAAAAGGGTTTACTCCCAGGAAAAAATTTAAAGTGTCTAAGATGTTAGCTTTAGAGTCAGAGATGCTTCCTGGCTGGACATAGTGTGGCAGCAATGTTTCTGAGGGGGATGGTCACCGTCACCTGAGCATCTTCAGGTGAGTCTGCTGCTGCTGCCAGGAAGCTTCTGCTGAGAAAGAAGTAGAAAACAGCAAGGGGCCAGCGGCCTCATCAAAGGCCTTTTAGTTCTGATTCCAGATTTAGGGGAAATGATCTTCCTGTGGGGAGGCAGAGAAAAGCATCTGGCAGTGAAAACCAGCTAGCTGTGAGATTGGGCTTCTTGGGAGGACTGTTGATGCCATCCAGGTGATAAGAGGTTGAAGTCTTAGAGCTAAACAGGGGAAGAGAGTAATGACAGGTGATGCCTACTGAAAAATGCACCCAGTATTCCATGCATTTCTTGGAAATGTGTGCCTCATACAATGCTGTAATGATAAACTTTTAAAATAGATAGGTATTGTATAAACATGTTCTTTATACTATCTTCAAACAGTTTTCCTTGTGATTTTTTTTTATATGTGTGTATATATGTATATATATATATGTGTGTGTGTGTGTGTGTGTGTTTATATATATATACATACACACATTTTTCAATTAGGTACTTTTTTATTTAAAAAGACAAACACAACTGCATTGACCATACCAGTGACGTGTGTGTGTGTGTATATACACATATGTATGTATTATATATGTATATGTGAGGCTTCTTTGTTTACTGGGGAATTACGGCTTACATAAAACCACTGTGGTAGGGAACAACAGGTCTGTGCAGATGTTTGTGGGAGCATGGAAGATGGAGCAGCTTATTCTCCTGGGGCAGGTGGAGAAAGCCTCTCAGAAGAGGTAACATCTGAGCTAGGTTTTGAAGGATGAGCAGGAGCTATCAGAGGAAAAAGGGAAAGACTATTCCTGGAGGACAACACTCCTGAGTAAAGTCTGGGAGCAGTTCCTGCAGGTTTATAGTGAGAGCCTCAGCGGGCTCAGAGCATTAGGATGTGAGAGGGACGGTGAAAGACGGGTCTGCAGAAGTAGCTACAACCCATGTCGTGAAGAAGCTGGTACTTGACAGTAAGAAGTTGGGACATTGTCTTGTTGCCAAGAGACAACCACTGGGCAGGTTTGTTTTTTGAGGAAGATGGATCTGGGGACATTGTGGGGAATGAGGTGGAGGGACAAGAGAATAGTGGCAGGGAGCCAGGTTTGAGGACATTGTGGTAGTTCAGAAGAGTGATGTCTTCAGGGAGTTCCAATTATAATGGCGGGAAGGGATGTTTACTGTGGAAAATATTCTGCAGTAGAATCAACTCGGTAACTGCACGTATCTACAAGAACAGTAATAAAGTTTTCCTCTCAAAACAAGGAAAGGAGGAGAAATACACGTAATTTTTCAGCAGCTTAAATGTTACTTGAATTTCTTACAAGTTTTTTTCATTCCTAGGGCTAAACTATCTTTGAGTTATAAATTTGCATATGTAGTCACAAAAATTCCTTCATGACAAATCTCACTGAACTATAGTAAAATGCTAGCACTGCTGGCATGTTAACAGTTAAACAGAGACAAGAAATCATTTGGATGCACATTTTGTTATAACGGAAGACAAATATCACCTTCTTTTCCATGTTAAATTTTTTCAATATGGTGTTCTTTTTCTGATTTTCCATTCAGAGTACTTTAGTAATTTCATTGTCTTGAAGATAGGAATGTACCTTTGTGTGTGTATGTTTTATGTATGTGTTTGTGTATATATATATATATATATATATATATATATATATAGGGTTTCTCTCTGTGTGTATAGCTACGTATATATATATACATATGTGTGTATATATACATGTATATATATGTTGTTTCTCAGGACCAAATATAGGGTGAATAAGAAAACAAATTTTAAAATATAAATTGTGTGTCTGTATAAATTTCAAATCCGAAAGATAATCATTTTACTAAAAGCTGAGGCTTTGATCAAATAAGCGAGCCTGATCTCTTGAAATCAAAACACAAGAGATTTTTTTTTCTTTTTTTCACATGGAGTCTCACTCTGTCACCCAGGCTGGAGTGCAGTGGTGCGATCTTGGCTCACTGCAACCTCCGACTCCTGGATTTAAGCAATTCTCTGCCTCAGCTTCCTGAGTAGCTGGGACTATAGACACCCGCCACCACGCCCACCTAATTTTTGTATTTTTAGTAGAGAAGGGGTTTCACCATCTTGGCCAGGCTGGTCTTGAACTCCTGAATTCGTGATCCACCTGCCTCGGCCTCCCAAAGTGCTGGGATTACAGGTGTGAGCCACTCGGCCCGGCCAACACAAGAGATTTTCTATTCTCCCTTTTCAAAGGACCACCCTGAAGCTCTTTATGTAGTAAATGACATTCTTGTAAAGACCTCTTGATGAGAAAATTATTTATTTCAGTCAGGGAGAGTGGACTTGCCTAACTTATGCACTGAGCAGTGATGTCAGCAATAAAAGCTAACCCTATAAAAATCAGAGCCATTTGTTTGTACTGTCTTCTGTGAAAACAGATTTTTTTTTTTTTTTTTGAGACTGTGTTTCGCTTTGTTGCTTAGGCTGGAGTGCAGTGGCGTGATCTCGGCTCACTACAACCTCTGCTTCCCGGGTTCAAATGATTCTCCTGCCTCAGCCTCCTGAGTAGCTGGGACCACAGGCAAGCACCACCATGCCCAGCTAATTTTTGTATTTTTAATGGAGATGGGGTTTTCATCATTGTTGGCCAGGATGGTCTCAGGTGATCTGCCTGCCTTGGCCTCCTAGAGTGCTGGGATTACAGGCATGAGCCCAGCCAAAACACATTCTTAAAATGGCATTTGTACCTGCCTTAGTTTGAGCAACAGGTTTAAGGTTTCTTAAATTCAAGTACTTTTAAAAATTCTCTTCAGATACGCTTATCAGAAACGTGTTTACTATTTAACAGTTAGTACCCAGTTCAGGTAGGTAAAGTATCTGTTAAAGATAATGTTAAGTACGGGAAAAACCCATATAATGGCCCAAGGATTCATAGAGAAATAGTCTAGTTTCCTATAAGAGATGTTTTAACTCTGAGGAATATTATTAAGAATTGAGCCTGCGTATGATTCTGTCATATTCGCTGCATTTTTTTTGGAGCTGAGTCCCATGATAGCTGTTTTTAAAATCTATGGTATTTATTGTGGTCTGCTCCATTCCATGTCAGGACCTGCTTTGGTCTCAGTTTCAGTAATCAGTTACCTCAGCCTGTCACTGAGCTGCAGCCCTTTAGTTTTGTTGTTGTTTCTGGCTTTGGGTTGGCAGTGATGGGCACTACCAGTCTGTCCCCAGATGCATTAGAGGGGATCCCCTTCATTGTCATTCTTTTGGTGGTGTCTGATTTTTGATGTTGATTATTAGCTGCCTTAATGTAGTAAGTTGAAGAGCTGTTTTAAACCTGAAGTTGGTCTCTACCAATAGAATAAAAAAATTCACTTTTTAAAGAAACAGGGTCTCTCACTCTGTCACCCAGGCTGGAGTGCAGTGGTGTGATCACGGCTCCTGCAGCTTCAACCTCCTGGGCTCAAGTGATCCTCCCACCTCAACCTCCTGAGGAGCTGGGACCACAGGTGTGCACCACCATGCCCAGCTAATTTTTAAAAAATTTTTGTAGAGACTGGGTCTCCCTGTGTTGCCCAGGCCGGTCATGAACTCCTGGGTTCAAGTGATCCCCCTCCCTTGGCCTCGTAAAGTGTTGGGATTACAGGCATGAGCCACTGTGCCTGGCCAAAAAAGAGCTTTCTAAAAAATAATTTTGTAGATTGACAAGTGTGACTCTTGTAATTGTATTGAACATGAAAAAAATCCGGGAATCTTTATTTGATATTAAACATGTTAAAGGCATCTCAGTTGTTGTAATAACACGTAAGAGAAGTAGTGGTTTTTTATTTCAAACCTTTGTGCATATGGGTATTAAACGTCTACGTGTGTGGCTATTATTTTAGTTTTCTCCATTATTATGAAGAAGTTGGGTTTCATTCATTTGTAAAATTTCAACCAGACTGCCTTTCACAAATCAGTTTGTCAAAATTGAATGTTAATCTTGACATCCCAGCACATTTTTGCTCTCAAACAGGCCTTTGAATGAAGCTGCAAACACACATTATCTGGTTGTTAATTGTTTTACAGATGAGAACTGGACTGATGACCAACTGCTTGGTTTTAAACCATGCAATGAAAACCTTATTGCTGGCTGCAATATAATCAATGGGAAATGTGAATGTAACACCATTCGAACCTGCAGCAATCCCTTTGAGTTTCCAAGTCAGGATATGTGCCTTTCAGCTTTAAAGAGAATTGAAGGTAAGCATTAATTTTTGATGACCCTCCAGTCAAGCCTTGGCATTGTGTAACTCTGAGTAGTAATAATATTTGAGTTTGAAAAGGTAAAGACAAGTTTACAGAGAGTGGTAGTTTTTATAATCCCAACTAAGGTGCGCAAAGTTTACCGGGTGCTGATGTGATGTGTGTGTTTCTGAGATGCTGTGGAATGGCAATGCTGTGGTGGTGTGAGTGGGGCCCTCTGTGCCAGCCCTCCTAGGCCACCTCTGCATAATGCATGATTTCAAAAGCAGGATGCTTGAGATCAGCATCTGTTGTCACCAGGTCCATTCTGCTTGATTTACCGTAGGATGGTGCTCCATGAGGAGAGTCTGGTAATTAGAAATGTGGCTCATCTGGCATGAAAGAGTTACCTCTTTAGCAGAAATGGGAGACTTCTGTAGTGATGATTGAAGGCTTAGATTGGTTTTGCTGGAGGGCAGGAATCACATAGGGTGTGGAGGGATCATTAGGTGCTTCACCTCTGGAGAGAAATCAGAAATTGCATTCAAGTAACAAGAAAATTATACTGATATGGCCCATAACGTTTGTACATTCATACATACAACCAAGAAAAAACTTCAAGAAACTGAAAATGTGACTCATCACCACAGTCATCTCGAGTGGAGTGCCCAGAGCTCGGTGCCATGGCTCATAGCCAAAATTACAAAGGGGTAAACCCTGGGTTTGGGTCTCAGCTGTGCCACTGACCAGCATTAAACTCTCTTATCCCCAGTTTCCTCTTGGGGTAAAAAAAAAAAAAAAAAAAGCTGAAAGAGACATTTTTACATATACCTCTTATACCTAAAATGATGTCATTGTAAGATGGAGTGCTCGGTAATATAACACCAAGGATTTTTAAAGCCCAAAAATCAAGCTTGTAAGGGCAGTACAGCAGGACTGAGGTTTTGGAAATGTACTTAGTTTCCAAGTTATAGTAAATGGCAAGGAAGAAGAAATTTGCAGTAGCTTACAAAATAACGTTTCTCTTTGTATTTACCAGTGCCACTGATTCATTAGAAGAGAATAGAGTAGAAAACAATAGAAATAACATTTGAGAATTACAAAGGATCGTAGAGAACATTTAGTCCAGTCCTTGAACTTGAACATTGGGAAGCTGAGCTTCCACGCATTTGTTGAGTATCAGGCCTAGTACTAACCACATCAAGTATTCTTCCTGTCACATCTTGACTTAAACAATACCGTTGGGTACCTAACTCATTTCTGTTGTCCGGTTGCCCTTTGCTACCCACACCCGATGCTGGCCACAAAAGAGTATTTTGCCAACATCAGTATGTAAACATTTAGGGATATAGATGACATGGTCACATGTCTATTTACATAGTTAATAATTTAGCTGTGCATACACATTTAAACTCATATAAAGTCATCCAGCAATTTAGAATTATTACTTTTTGCCATTCTTACATTTCAGGGAACTGTCCTGAGTCGTGAATGCCTCCCATTGCTGTCATTGTCTCCACTCAGGCCCCCTTTCAGGTCACTTAATGCCCTGCTCCTGAACATGCCTTCTTCACTGCCACCTGAGTTGTTTGAGGTGCAGCAGATTTTGAATGTAAGGATGATGCTGTCACAGGAAGTTTTGTCCTGGAACCCAGTATCTCTTCACATAAAATTAGGACAATTGCATTTGTAATTAGTTAGGTGTGTATTTATGATCTTTGCAATGTGTAGATTAGCTTTATTGATTTCTAAAGTGATTCTAAAAAGGCTATTTGTGAGATCCAGCATTTCCAATTTTGAGATCATTCACACAGGAATAATTACTGTATCTGATTGAATTTCTTTACCTTTTATTTTCCAACTTACTATGTCAGATGGCTTCCATGTAATCCAAATGTGGAATTAGTTGAGGTTATTTAGGGTTAATGTGTCTTCTACAAACAGTGCTTTGTTACTCAAAATAAAGCACCAGGCAGTATGTGAGATCTTGTAAAGAAGTCAGGATTAGGGGATTTCCCTTTTCTGAGAAGCGATTTTGAAGGAAAAAGTCTACTTATATTCGGGTATATATTGTATATGAAAGAATTAGTGATGAAATCATACTTACAAATATTCACGTCATTAATGGTGACAGAGAGTTGGAATGCTATGTCAGGGCCCAGGAAGTATGATTCGGAATTATATGATAAGGTATCATGGAGGACAGGGTCTGAGCAATTTAGAATTGTGATGATGATGGATTTCAGGAGTGAGGACAATATGGACAAAAGAATAAAATGTCAAGTGGGAATCTGCATGACTTACATGGAATATACTTTGGAAACTGGTCGGAAAGAGCAGGGTTTTATGTTGGTGGACAATAGGAAATAAAGATTCGAGGCAGGATAGGACTAGACTATGAAATGTCTTAAACATGCTTAAGCTGGGCAGTATGAGCAATCAGAAATCATTGTAGGTTTATGAACAGACAGAGTCAGAAAGAAGATGGTGAAGTCAACATTAGGTAGACTTTGGTTGTGGTGGGATGCAAAATGGATTAGCAGAGGGAGATAATGGCAGTCAAGAGGCTCGTTGGAGAGCTTTTCAGCTGTTTAGATGTGTTACCACAAGAAACTGGACTTAGAGTGGCAGCGGGAAAACAGCAAAGAGATGGATATATGCACCATTTTGATGGAAGAACCTACAGTATCTGCTAGCAAGAAAGGGAAGGATGAAAATTACACAAAAATGATTCTAAGATTTCTAACCTGAAATGGTAGAATGATAGTGCAAGTAATAGAAGTAGGAAGACTTTTGAGAAGTCTTGTGATAAAATGGTACTGAAAATAGGGGTAATTGTTTTAGAGGAATGTAGGGTCAGGAAGAGCTTAAGAAAAGATAGGAGATACTACAGCATGTTTGGATAATGACCAGAATGATCCAGTAAGAAGGAAAAGCCAGTAATATAAGAAAGGCGATTACAGGAGCAAAGTCTTTGAGGAATAAGAACAACAAAATTGTTTCTCAGGGAAGTATAAATCAAGGTCATCATCTGACATTGAGATGGAATAAGGGGTATGGAAAATTGAAGAGAGAGAGGAAAATGTAAACAGACATCTTGAAAGGAGAGGACGAGTAAATTAACTAGGGAAACACGGTAGGATCACCTACTGGTGCTGACAGCTTACTTGAGGTTAGTGGTTATGCCTTTGAAGAGAGGCCGGCCAGCACAGTTGTGTGCTTTTCTCTAGTTTGATGTAGGTGTGCAGTGTAGGTAGAGAGGTACCAGGGTGGGATTTTTCCTGACAAGTCTGGTAGAAAGAGAGAGAGAGGGAGAGTCATGGGGATTGAGGATTATGTAAGAGAGCTTTATAGTGATTGACCATGTTATCTACATTGGAAAGGAGACAAAATCGGTGAGTACGTGATATGGAGAGTAGAGGGGAGGTTCTAGCGGGGTTGAAGAATTATTGGAGGGAGACAGCTAAGGAAGTAAGTAGAAATGAATACCTGAAGACAAAGTTTTTATTGGTTGTAATGAGGGTTAGAAATTACCATGGATTGATGTAGTTGATTGAAGATGGGTGGGAGGTCAGATAGCTGAGTCAGGATGAAGTGCGTCTACCAATGATGAAGATGCCAAGGAATAGTAGCAGGGAAGAGACATGGAGCCAGAAGTTCCTCAGGTAAATGCCACAGCTCCGTGTGGCTGGTGCTGTCTAATTGCATATGCTTCAAGTGGACAAGGTTTTATTTTTTTAAAGGGGAAAAGGAAGAATGATCTGAAAGTGGCATTGAGAACAAACACGATACTGATGCCCCTGCCAGGATTTATGAAATGTGAGATATAAAGCCATTCCCATTTGAGAAGACTTCAAGGGAAAAAGAGTAGCCAGGTACTACCTAGGTTTCAGTTTAAGCAAGAAGGTGAAGGGAATATCCAGAGGGAAGAATGAGGGCAGAAAGGATTTTGTTGATAAGCTGTAGATGGCACAGAATGGGATTTAGGAGGGAGATTTGTACAGGGCATGGGTGATTTTGCAAAGCCAAGAGGGGTTAGGAGTGCAGTGATGATACTTGCTCCCAAATCTCTTACAGAAAGGTGAATAGTCTAGTTAAAGCCTCCTTTTAGGGACTCTACCTTAAGTAGTTTATAGTGTTAAGGCGTGCAGTGTTAGGGATAGGGCAAGAAGAATATTCTTGGCAGAGCATAATGAGAAAACATGGGTCCCCATTTCTGTGTTTTTTGGTGGTGATGCTGAAACTGAATGTGAAATATTGCTATAACATTTTAAAAAATATGTGGAAGTCATTGCAGGGCATTTCAATATTGCAGACTTACAGAGAATACTGGAAATTTCTGGGCATTGAAAAAGTTCCTGTATATTACTTATGTTTGTTTAAATGGAGTTGCTCCTGAATTTTACTCACTGTTTTCTTTTCTAAAGTACATGAACATATCTGACCATAAAATCATTTTGTCAAAATATAAAGGAAATAGGTCACAGTCAGCCATGGCTTTGTGTAGAATAGTTCGTCCGAGTGATCTGTATTTTCTAAGGAAGAAGTCTGATAAAGAGAATGACCTGCAAGTCATCCCACCTTGATCTTAACAAAGTTTGTTCTTCTATACCTTACTACCTATGCAACAGTGATTTGGTGTATGTTGGACTGAGCACCACAAAAGTGAATTTAGTGCACCATGGGCACATCAGTTTGATGCAGTAGTAAAAACAGTGCCAGCTTCTACAGCTGCTGCATGGGTGTTCTAGGGGACTCTCTGGGCTTAGTGATCATAGGTAAAGTCAATACCAAAGGTTTCCATGATGCAGTGAATAAGTTGGACTTTTAATTTTGCCTGTAATTTCACATTGGGTACATGGCTTTTAAAAAAATTATTGTAATTCAGAGTGGTCATAATTCAAGAATTAATCAGAGATATGAAACCATGCCATATTTGGTGAAGAATTATAATACACACTGGGAATCATTCAGCTGTTTATTTCATCCAGCAGATATTTTTGAAATGCCAGGTACGTACGTGGCACTGTTGTAGTTGCTGAGGATACAGCTCTAGTGGAGCTTAATTCCAAAGTGGGATTTTGACTTAAGTCCTGCCACCAGAACTTGTAGCATGGAGACACTTTCAGCTGTAGCAGGAAACCTGCTGCCATCCCCGAAGTACAGGGAAGACAGAGGCTTCCAGCTCTGCTCCCACACACATTTTTATACATGGGGGCCTGGTGTCACACACCAAGGGTGTCTCCTAAGTTTCTCAAACTTGAGAGAGCTTGATGATCACACAGACAATAAATACATAAATAAGAAAATAGCTTATAGTGTGATACAAGCTTTCGAAAACAATAACCAGGGTGCTGTGATGGAGAATTACTTGGGTAATTGCTTTATCCAGGGATGTCAGAGACATATTCTATGAAGGAAGGGCATTTCAAACTGAAATCTCAGTGCACAGAGGAGTCAACCTTATGATGACCTGAGGAGAGAGAATTTCATAGGGAAGGAATTTAGAGCAACTGCAGAAGCTCTAAATATGGTGGAAAAAGAGACTAGTTGGGGTGGGAAGATGCAAGAGTGGGAACAGAGCTGGCTGGTAAGGGTTCTTTCAGTGGTTCATGTAAGAGATCATAGGGACTCGTACTTGAGAGCTGGAGATGAAGAGAAATGGGTGGATTTGAGATATCATTGGAAATAGAAGTAACAGGAGTTGTTGATATGAATGTTGACGGAAAGAGAAATCAAAAAGTACTCTTAGATGTGGAGTTTAAGCAAAATGTAGTGTCCTTTACTAGGGGGAGGGGCAGATTTGGGAAGGACTCAGTTCTGTTTCGGACAAATTAAATTTGACATCCACATAGAGCTATTTGTCACAAACAATTTTTAAATATAATTCAGTAGCTCATTACGTAGAATTCATACATACATGCTTTATAGTGTATAATTACGAAGAGATAGCCCTGAGAAAAGTCAGTCTCTCTTGTGAGTTTGTATAGAAAATAAAAATAACCCACTTTGCAGTGATTTATCACCAGGCAGAAACTGGTTGAACGGGTGTCTGTGGGATTCATAAAATGTGTTTTCATCATTGCTGCATCACACATCACATGGGTTTGATTGATGTAGAGTATGTGGAACCCAATCCTGCTTGCACAATGAACGTTTTGTAAAAGGAGAAAGACAGTGCTTTAGCTAATCCTCTTTTGTTTTAGCTGAAAGCATTTTGAGAATGTTGAATGGTTTATCATTTTTGGCTGTTTTGAATTATTTTCTCTAAATATATAGAGAAAAAACAGACAAAAACTGGCATGTGACAATATACATTATTGTCTTATATTGAGTGGACAAATAAGAACTGTACTGCATTCATAAGATGGATACATCAAGGAAGGTTTTATGGGGGAACGAGGAATTGAGTCCAACTCTAAGAAATTTGTTGATTGGCTCAACAGAAGGGAAGGAAAGTTTTAGAGCAGTTGTGGCTAGAAAGGCGAGGACGGATAGGGGGGTACGGATAGGAGGAAATTAAAGTGGCCAAGTCCTTCAGTGGCTGATTGACATGGGGCTGAAGAAAAGGAAGACTTCCAGATTGGGGTGGGGGACGATTGTCAAGATAAATGCTGAAGAGGAGGTGGTCAGGATAGATTTTGGGAGGATGATGATCAGGGTATATAATGGTGTCATTTATTAGAATGTGAAATACAAGGAGAGCAGCTCTGTGGGAGGTGGGATGAGGTAGATACTCCATTTGTTCGGTTATTTTTGAGGTATCTATGGAGAATCAAGGGGAGGATGAGAGTTACAGGTCTGGAACTCAGAGATCTGAGCTGGAGATAAGGATTTATGAGTCACCTTCCGAGGAAGACTTTGGTGTCTAATGACTTTTGAATACATAAATGATGTGAGGAGTATGCGCATTTGTAGGAAGATTAATGTGACAGTAATGTGCGTAATGGAGGAAAAAGGAGACTGGCAATGTTAGCACACCAAGAGTGAGATAGAAGGACCTGTTCAGTGAGGCTGGTGCAGGAAGCCACTCTTCTGTTAGCATAGTAGAAGAAAATCCAAGGACTGCTGTTGTTAGCCAAGTGAAAGTCTAAAACATAGTTGCCAGCACCCATGTTACTGAGATGTATAGAATGGAATATATTGTTTTAATTAATTGTTAGTTGATTGACTGACTTGTATTCCTTTGTTCAGAAAAAGCCTTCGAGTATAGTAGAGCTGATCAGACCCACACCTGGGATTAGAGCTAGTTCAGAATAGAAGCGCTAAAATGATTAAGTAATTGGATAGGGAGGTCAAGAAATAGGATTATAGTAATAGACTGTTTCAGTCCACAAGGTACTCAGCGTTTTCTACAAATACCTTCTGAGGCTGCCACTTTCATTTTAAAGCTGCTTTAATTGTTGATTCATTCATGCATTTATTCATGTATTCATTCAAAAAGAATGTATTGAGCACATGCTGTGTGCCACTACACCTCATATTCACCAGTGCTACTTTAGTTTGCTTTTCCTGAAGGACTATTTTCTGAATGACCTAATTGCAACACATTTTCGATACGCTATGGGAGCTTGCTTTGTTGTTTTGTTTTTATATTTTGATTTTATATTGTATGGCTGTGTTCTCTGAAATGAAACTAATTTTTCGACAAAGACTTCTGTTTTATAGCCTTTTTTCTTTCTGTTTTTAAAAACCTAGATAACAGTTGCCTCAGATCATTAAGTTAATTATCCTGTACTCTAAATTTGCTATTTCAGAGCTACCTAAGGAAATGTTAATATGAGTTTCTTATTCTATTTTTAGTTTTTTACATTTCAGTTATTTCACGTATTTTTTTTTTACACAAGTAAAGTGTAAGTGCTAAATTTTATTCTCGATTGTTACCTTGTCCTTGGTCTGGGCAATAGTATAACCTGTGCTGTGTGTGGCCTAATCAAATGTTGTAAATCTTATGTCATCTGTAATGTTTGCCAGTAAACAAATCTTTAGTATTTAGAAAGAAATATTATACTGTATTTTTATTTATGTAATTTTTTTCTCAAAAGTATTTTGGGATTTTTTTATCTGTGTGGGGGTAAATGCTCACAGAAAACACCCAAGTAAATGTGATCCAGTGGAGCTGGGAGTATTAGCATTCATGCCTCCTTTGAGATAATGCAACAGAATTTCCTCTTAATGTTCCTGCCACTAGAACTGCTGCATGGAAACACTTTTCAGCTGTAGCAAGAAACCTGCTGCCATTGCATAAATACAGGAAAGACAGAGACCCCTAGCTCTGCCCCTACCCACATTCCCATGCAACCCACATTCCCATGCGGAGCTGAAGGTCAGTGGGGAACCTGGGTATCACGCACGGAGGGTGTCTCCTAGCTTTTTCAAACTCGAGAGAGCTTGATGGTCACACAGAGAGCTTGCTTAACTAGGACTAGATGAGGGCTAGGGAAATCTGCATTTCCAGCAAGCCCCAGGAGAAGCTGCTACTGCTCATTTTCACCACAGTTGGGGTAGAAAAGTTATAGAGTGTTTATGGGAATCCACTTCCCCTGCACAGAGAAATGGATTTGTTGCATTGGTGTGAGAGCATCATATCTTCAAGTAGTCACTGGACCTAATTTTGATTTCCACTACTTTTTTTATTGTTTTTTAAAAAAGCATATGTTATACATTGCTTTGCTTCAAATGTGAATATATGGTAATGATTTCATTATGCAATTAAAAAATTTTTCTCAAGTAAATGCTAAATTAAAAATGAAACATTTCATATTATGCAGGACCACATGGTAAGGGACAAAAAAAATCCTGAGAGTTGGATGCTGGTAAAATCATTTGCTTTTAATACAGTTGATCCTTTACATAAGTTTACCCATTTGGTCTTTGCTAAACTTTACAAATATATCTAAAACCTTATGTCTATGGATTTTTTGGCAATTATATTGTTCTCCTATATGGCATTAAATGCCATTATTTCAAAATATTTCCTAATATGGTGTTGACTGTAGTGGAAGTAATCCAGCATAATCATTAATTCACAGGATCGGATGTACTGAAAATTAAATTGTATGTGTTCTCCAGCAGTGTAATTGCTGGAGACTCTGATATTAGTAGAGACTCTGATATAGTAGAGTTAAACTAATAAGACCGTCTTTACAGATTATCACCACTGTAATTATTCCATTGGAAGAAGGATGGAAATGGGTGGGTTGTCTACATTTTATAAAGTTTATGAAGTTTAAGGAAAAGTGTTTTGGGGAAGCTCTTCGCCTTTCCAAACTGCTCTTAATATACTCATTGATAGTACAATATATGTACTTAACTACCCACCTCCCCCCCAAAAAAGAACAAAAGAAGATAACCTCTCAAACTCTGATTCTTATTTATCCTGAAACCAAGAATTCTGTATTGGAGGGACTGTGCCTTCTTTGCTTCAGGACTTTCATGTGTACAGATTCCTAATTTTGAAGTTACTCAGCTGCTTCATTAAAATTACCCATCATAGATTCTAGTTTTCTTAGGCTAGTCACATCTGAAAGTGGTATTATGCTTGTGAATGTGTTGCTGTAGCTCATATAAATTGTTTAAAAAGTTTACTTTAGGGGGAATCTGGTTAACACTGCTTATCAAGTTTAGAAACACGAAGCCCTGGCCCCCACAAAGGTTTTTCCTGACATGAGCAAAGGATCTGGAATTCCTTTCCCTTGACCAAGGGAAAACACATTTAACCTCAGCTTCTGGTTGGGTCAGGGACCTCATTATCATGAAGGTCCCAGCTGATTTTTCCTTTAGCTTCCCAAGTGCCATCAAAGGTATTTGTTTATAAGCCAGTAAGACTATTATGCAACTTTAAGTCTTATCTCACTCTGTTTGTAAAGACAGTCACAGATTGACAATATTCTTTGTCTTTTCTTTTTTGGAGCATATATACATAAGCACACATACACATATTTGTGTGTGTGTATATCTATAAACATAGATATGTAAAGTGACTTTAAAACGTAAATACATGTGTTTCATTTTAAATTCTAGCAATGTCATTGGGAAAGAAAGTATAGACCAAGTTACATATTTTTGTAAGTAAGTAGTATACTTTTATTTAGGTTGACAGTTAAATCAGTATTTTAAAATGTTATGGGTACAAATTTTGGGGAGAATTGCCCTTAAAAACATGTTTTAAATCATTGTTGTTTTGATGTCTTGATAACGGTACCAGGAAAATAAAAAGGGTCACCAAAAGGCAGAAACCAGTTTCAAATTATCTGGGAAATAAAAACAGGAAACTCAAGGAACTTGGCCTGAGACCAGTTGGAGAGGAGCAGTTGGTTGAATAATTATACCTGCATTTTAAGTGTTAGAAGTCATACAGTGACCTTCTGGTTGTTGTGATTTCTTGTGCCCATCCAAAAAAAAAAAAAGTCACGATTAAATATTTTGTATCCAGTTACCAACAGGAGTGTGAGTGTAAAGGAGCCTTTCTGTTCCTATGCATTAGGTTACAAAAAGGATTGGTGTAAAAAGCAAATTTTCCAGTTGACATTTAGAGTGATATTTTCTACACAGTCATCTGTAAACAGCATAATAATGTTCTATACCAAATTCATTCATGGATTTTTTTTTCACCTTTTTCTTTGCTTTAACTCTTAACTTTGAGCTTTCAAGCCATCTCTTCTGTCCAAAGATGTGCCTAGTTCAGGCACCTTTCTGTCCTCTTCCCATATCTAATCCCAAGTTAGTTAAAGGAGCACCAAAAGTTGTAGGTGAGCAGGTTTTGCTACATCTGGGCCTTATTTCAGGATTAAATAGAATGTACTTACTATGTGTTTTTAAAGGAGGCTTACTGTTAGTATTACAAGGACAAAAACAACCTGACACTTTGAGCCAGATAAATGATGTTCTTGAGGGCCATGCCTAAAACTCCACCTACCCAAGATGCTTAAAAAATGTTGATCTAATGACTGACCTTAGCAGGTTGACATGTTCACTGCTGGGTAACCCTGAAGCACTTCCGCGCATGTTTGTGGTTTCTGACTTGGCTGTAGGTGACCTCTCAGTTTTTCCCAGGGCTCGGCATGTGCTCTGTAACACAGAGCTGCTGAGTTGCTACTTTGCCCAGCTGTGTCCGGCTAAGCCCTGGCCCCCACAAAGGTTTTTCCTGACATGAGAAAGGATCTGGAATCCCAGCCCAGGAGGCCTTCTGAGCTGCTGGCAGAGGCTGCTGTGAGTGGAGACCCCTCCCCATGGCAGGGCTCTGTTCCCTCTAAGGGGAGCTGAAGCTGTCCCATCTGTGTCCACAGGGGTTCTCCACCTCCTGCAGAGCAGAGCTGCAGCCCCATGCTTGTCTCCATCAGCCAGAGGGTTTGCATAAGCAGGAGCTGTTAGGCAATTAAAACCTCGTTAGTTAGTGTAATTAGTATTCCAAGACCACCACCACGATCTGGGATTGTGGACAACTCAACCAAGCTGGACAGTTTATATCCTGCTTATGGAAAAAAAAAAAAAAAAAGTCTGTGCCAGGGAAATTCAAGAAAGAGTTTGGAGGCATAACCACTTTAGCATAAATTCACAGGCAGTCAAAAAGTGATTATTTCAAATGTTCTTATAATTTTATCACTATAGGTAAGGAATCTCTGTTAGACACTGTTTTTTCTACTCTCCTGTCTTGCCAGTATTATATATTTACATATCTTGATTAAGAGATCCTTAGAGAAAAAAGCTCTTTTAAATAAAAAGGGTTTTAATTAAAAAAGAAACAGAAAAAAAGAGTCTTTGCTAATGGGAGGAAGCAGAGCTGAATGCATACAATCATAAGTAAAAATATACCTCTAAGCAAAAAAGAGAAAAGAAACCTCTACTTTCCTCCAGTTCTTGTTAAAGCTTAATAGAGCTAACTTTATATGAAAATTTGTGGCCTCCCTATTCTATTCTTATAGTTTTTTTCCACCTCAAAAGGCCAGCATCATCTTTCTTTTCTACCAGTAACTATAATCTAGAAAAAAATTTTTTAATTGTTTACCCTTTTTGATTGGTTGTACCCTAGAGCGTTACCTCTGCCAGCACCCCCACTTTTTAATCCTTTCTAATTGTGAAATTCCTATTGAATTCAATCCAGAAGGAAGAAGCAAGTATTTCTACAGTCAATGATACCCCTTCTGACTGAGCCCTGCTCATTTGGGGAGGATAGTTCTGGGACTGGCCCACGCACAGGTGCATTTGTGATGAATATGGAAAGGACCTCCCCCTTAGAAGTCTAGTGGGAAGGACTAGATACACAAGCAGTTATAATGAGGGTAAAGCAGCCATACCCAGTCTGAATAGTGTTATACCTGGTAGACATTCTGGAAGATACTGATAAGAATCGAAGCTAACTTACTTAATCAGTTTAAAAGCTACTTTATGATTTATAGACACATATGTTTACTTCTAGAATTGGCACTTCTCTGTTCTTTGTGAAATGTATAACTTTCTCAAGAAAGGTATTTAAGAGCACTAAAATATTTGAGTTTTTTGTAAAGAAATGTTCTATTAATAATATTTGACTCGTTCCCTAGTTCGTATTGACCTTCACTGAACATACTACTCTGGGGCATTTGAATTTGTCTTGAAACCCATGAGACCATTTTTTTAATGGTGTATATGCTCTGAGATAAGAATAACGGATTCCTATTGGTTGATGATACATGTAAAGGTAGGGATATACTCTTATAAGTGTGCCTTCCTGCTTTTGATTCGTGGTTTCTCTTGCTAAGTGTTTTCTGCGTCAGGAGGAGGTAACAGTAGTAAATGGTGCCTGTAAAGCTGGAAGAGGAAAGGAATTAACACGACACGAATTAATGTCTGTGTGGGTTTTTAAGGAACTAGATAGAATGTTCCTCTAAATTGAGGATGTGTTTTGTTTGTTTCTGATTGACAACTTCCTAGTTTTCCTACACTTCATTATTCTTTTCTCTGTCACTGGGATTTTTTTTTTTAATTTCCCAAAAAGCAAATGAAGTGCTTTTTCCTTATCAGTAGCCTTTCTTTTCCTGTTCCAATAACAAAAGAACAATACAGGAATTTAATAATGTTAAAAAATTGCTGTGTCTTTTTCTTAATGTATCCATTTATTTGTCTGCAGATAAAATCCAAGTTTTACAGACATAGAAGAAAGCTGTTTATAAGTAAAATGAGCTACTATTGTATCTTGTCCTTGTCAGGGTTTTCTTTTTTTTCCTTTCACCCAGTTTAGGAATTGAAATTTTTTTTCTCTTTAAAATGTGTTGTTCCCATGTTCTGTTATTAAGAGGAAAAGTCCTAAAAATTAGAAAGATATGTAAAAACACTGGTTGTCTTCTAATAGAAGGACACTTTAAAGATTCCTAGAACACATTCTCATCTTGTTTATGTATCTATATTCTATTAGAGATTATTTACTGTTCCTGCTGCTTTGCCAAAAAAAAAAAAAAAGTCCAGTCTGCCTCACAGACCTTTTATAAATATCAGAGGTGTGTTTTTGCAACAGTGTACATGAAAAGACACTTGTTTCAGTGTTTTGATGCAGTTTGAGTTCATGGCAGAGGTGTGTTAAAGTGGCTTCTGCAAGTGTCCTTGAAACCACATTGAGGAGGAAACTTGGGACTTGTCCCATGGTGGTCCTGCTGTGACCTCACAGGACCTTGCTTGCTGACCTTTTTAAGGCATGAAACAAATTCTCATATTCTCAGTCGTGTCTGACGCAGATATGGGTACTAGTCAGGGTTTTAAACTGCCTAAATAAATATCTTGCATATAACATTTAAGTGACATTTCTCTCTGTGGTAGTAAAAAGAAAATATAATACTATTCCATTTATGTGATCTTGGTGCCCTTTGGCATTTTGATTGCTAATTGCAACAGGACCTTCAGAATGCTTTCTGATTGAGACCTAACTTATTTCTGTTTCATCAGAAATTTTCAAATACAGTTGTGTGGTGTTAACACTTCATTGTGACATGGAACTCCCAAAAATGTTATAAATGTATTCTTTCATGCCTGTCAGCCTGGCTTCATGTCTGCCTAAGTACAGGCCTTATTATAATGTTGCCCTTGGGGGTCCTTTTGATATATCAAGAACTAAACAAACCTCTTTAGTCAGGAGAGTACATATTTTTATCTTACTCTGTGTGTGTGTGTGTCTGTGTGTGTGTGTATTCAGTTACCTGTGCGCTATTAAATATGACAGTGATGGCAATAGTGTTACAGTCTCTGGTTAAGAGTTTCCTGAGAATTTTGATCTTCCTTATTGGTGCAAATTAGTTATAGACTCTTAACCCATGAGCATCCATTCCAGCGGTTCATTTTTAAGAACTGATGTAATATTATGCACTTTGTAATATAGCTTATAGAGGATAAGCTATGACTCTTCAAATAAATATTATTCAGACTCCTTCCACTTTCATTTCCCTTATCACTATAACAACCACACCCAGCTTTGCAATTAAATTGTGTTGTCTATCTGCTTCCCACACACGAGTGAAGCTGACCGTATTGAGTTCAAAGGAAATACGAGAGATAAAGTTGAAAACTGTCTTCTTTTTGTTGACATTTCTAGAGCAATAGGTCAGAAAGCTTGTCTCCCTTTAGGTAGACCAGAGCTGCTACGGGTCATGATTAGATGATATGTCCACTAGCAACTGTGATGACGCCCAACAGAATTATTTGAAACATTCTCAGTAAATAACCGAGAACTCTCCAGTAAGCAAAAGGGGAATAGCTGTTAACTTGCAGTTTCAGTTTTCTACCAGTGGGGGGGAATACTGAGGACAAAGGTAAAGATCAGCATAGAATGGAAGTCACCAGATTTCTGTGTTTAAGCCATTCCAGCCCAGGACAGCCCAAGTGAAATTGTGTTTTGGAGAAGCCTCCATATTTGGCCATCAAGAGCCTAGCAGTGGGAGTTTTTGGCTGTATTTTACTGCTCTCTTTATTGAAATATTTGCCACATCTTATAGTTCTGTCACTCTTCAGAGGGATTTTTAACTAAATCACACACTAAGTATGATGCTTTGTGCATTTGAATTATTTGTGTATCCCTCAATTATATTAACCTTTCTATCAAGATTTTTGCCATATGACTTATATCAAAGTTTTTAACACATGTTTAAAACAAACGAATTTTAAATAGTGGCCCATTTGCTATGTGTTAAATTTGATATACAAAATTTTATACATCTTAAATTTATATATCTTTGATATCCTAAATTTGATATACAAATAGTGGCCCATTTTATATATGTTTGCTTAATGTAATGTAACATGATTGATTTTGTTATATTTTCCATGAGCTGAGGTACTGTTGTTTTGTATTACCAGAAAAGGCATTTGACATCTTTTAAATCTTATGTGAAGTACCTCCTAAGAAGAGAAGTAAAATGATGATATCTCACATTATTTACTATTATTTGCAGCATCAAAAATAAATGAATATCCCCAGGAAAAAGGTTATAAAATGACAGCACCTAGACACATTAAGGGATTAGGAGGTAGTAAATGTGAAATGGGCTTACGAATGACTTTATTCACTTACAGGCATTTTGGAGGGACTCAGGCTGTCAGTAAAATGAACCAATCTGTATTAATAGAAAGCGGTAGAAATATAAATAAATCATGTTTGAAAGTGATACCAGGATTTTCTTTGAATGCTGCTGAATAAATTCTGCTTATTAATGTCAGTGAAATTTATATCACCTGCATGTGTAAAGTGAGAGGGCCACAAAAAATATCCACTTACCGCTTTGAAATATTTAAGCCCTTGAATGTTCCTTTGACCTTCAGTTAAAGGACATAGTCACATAGCAGAGGAAATGCCTCAAATTCTAGCATCTGGGTTTGTTTCTTTATACTTTTTTGGCACAGTTGCAACAGTAGGGCTTTTCTGTCCTTTAATTTTTTTCACAGTACAGTCAACACAGGCTTTTCACACAAGCGGGAAAGGACGGTTGTGAGGCCAAAAGCAATATGTTTCTTCTCTGTGCTCCACAGCAGAGCCTAATTGAATGGCTTGTTGTTTCAGAGGGAGCCCAGAACCAACAAGCAGACAAACAGAATCCCACACAAAAACAAATAGCGTATAAAATTAGATACCTACACACGTGCATGTCGATGGATGTGTACTAAAAATGCAGTCAGTGGTCTCTTATTTTGAGCTCATTAGCTTAGTCACCATGTTCCAGTTCTTTCATCTGTGCATAGTTTTTGGATTTTCATCTGAATTTTCTTTCAGCTGCCCGAATATGTTTCTTCTACAGCTGAGAAGAGAACCTAGTTTGGATACATTTGGATAGGGGTGCTCTATTTCAGCCCTCTTCATATTGCAGCCATATTTGTCATTTATCATTAGCAAAAGGTCACTTTGAAACTTTACAGAATGAAACAGTGAGGTCTGATTTCCCGTTAAACAATATATATCAAAACAGTAAGCTGGAGATATCTTCATGTATTCATGTTTTCCCCGCTTTACATCCAGTAGGTTTCTATGTGTGAGCTTTTCCTGAGACTTTGAATAATAGCAGCACACCCTAATGCACCTTTTTAAATGGGAATTCAGTTGGGTATCATATGCCTGTCTCACTGCTGAAATGCTTTGACATCTCTGCTCTCATCTTACCAGTGATTGTGGGCCATTTGTCTAGTTCTGACATGAAAATATTAGGAAGCAGTGCTGTCATATACAAATTCTTATAGACTTAAAATTAAATGCAGCTCTCAAAAGTAGCCTTAAAAGTTAAATGGGCCAGGCGCAGTGGCTCATGCCTGTAATCTCAGCACTTTGGGAGGCCAAGGCGGGCGGATCACAAGGTCAAGAGATCAGGACCATCCTGGCCAACACGGCGAAACTCCATCTCTACTAAAAATACAAGAAAATTAGCTGGGCATGGTGGCGCACACCTGTAGTCCCAGCTACTCGGGAGGCTGAGGCAGGAGAATTGCTTGAACCTGGGAGGCGGAGGTTGCAGTGAGCCGAGGTCACGCCACTGCACTTCAGCCTGGTGACGGAATGAGACTCTGTCTCAAAAAAAAAAAGAAAAGTTAAATGACCCACAAAAACTTGTTTTCATTGAAGTTTGTATGTTTATTCTGTAGAGTTACATTGGATAGGATAGTTACCAGCCGTTGGCAAATGCCTACTTAGTTTTCCCTAACCTGCTCATTGATTCATTCATTGAACACGTTTATTGAGCACTCACTCTGTTCAGACACTGTGCTAGATTCAGGGCAAACAAGACAGATAAGGTTCTAGTCCACTCGAGCTTTCAGTCTTAAGGGGCAAAAATAAAATTATATGATTGCTGTTGACTTACAGGGTACTGAGACTGAGAAAGTAGCTTGAGAAAGTCTCTTCTCTGAAGAGCTGGTGTTTTAAGTTGGACTGAAAGGTAAGAAGAAGCTGATTGTGCAAAGAGCTTGGGGAAGAACGTTCTAGACAGAGTGAACTTGCCTATGTTCAGTGACCCTGGTGTGGGGGAAAGAGTTTTGTGTCCCGGGGGACTTAAAGGTTTGATGTGGCTGTTGTGTATTGAGTGAGTATTGGGGAGAGTGGCAGGAGAGGACGCTGGAGAGGTAGTGAAGGGCTCAGTTACACAGACAGCATGGCAAGGAGTTTGGATTTTATTCTCAGTATAATGGGAATCCATGAAAGAGTTTGAAGCTACAGATGGAGATGAGAGGATGCCCGTTTTAAGATCAACCCTGGCTGCTCTGTGGAAAGTGGATTGTAGCAGGAAGCTAGAGTGGAATCAGAGATTAGTTAGGCCACTGAAGGAGAGCCCAGCCAGGAGACTGTTAATATGGCTGGACCAGGGTGCTAGCAGGGGAGTTGAGAGAAGGGAGTAGATTCTCTGTGTCATTTGGAAATGCAGTTAAAAGGGCTCAGATAGGTTGGATTTGGGGGAGAGGTTGGGGGTGGACTTCAGAGTGACCCCAGGCTTCTGGCTTGAGCAGTTGGTGCCATTTCCTAAGATGGGTAAGAGTAGGCAAAAACTGAGGGAAGTCAAAATGACCTGCTGAGGAACTGAGAGTGTACTGGAGGCAGAAGCGATTCTGAGTCCTTTGCTTCCTATGGTGGTGCTATTTGGAAAAAGTCATTAGAGTGTTTCACTACCTGGAACACATCAGTAAAATTGTGAAAATTCCACCTTTGTGGCTCTTGGTTCCAGATCTTCAGCTTTGTCTTGTGCTGTTTAATCCTCTGTCTCTTCTGTAGGCTGTGTTTCTCAGACCTTTGGAGAAGGCTTTTGTTTCTTCCTCAGGGATGTCAGCAAAACCCATATCTTAATTTGTTCATCTTCTCTTTAAAATTGTTCATAGAGTCTTTCTGAAAGTTTTTCACTACATGCATCTACCATTTCAGGCATGATTATTGTCACACTAGAATCCCGGTGGAACCAACGCTAGCTGGGGGAAGTGAAAGATCGTGAGTGTTGTACCCCATGCACACTCAGAGCATGTGGAGAAGTCCATACTGTTTAAATCATTCTTCCTCCGTCCCCTAACTGAGGGCTCATGTGGTAGGACCTTGTTATACTTACTCTATGTCTGTGTGCTTATCATACCACATTTTATTTTCCTATGTGCCTGCCAATATCCTCTGAAAGCAGAGCCAGTGCCTGGCATCTAGGGGATAGTTAATGAGTGTCTGATGATTTAAAAAAATAATGGATTGGGGCTGGGCGCAGTGGCTCACGCCTGTAATCCCAGCACTTTGGGAGGCCAAGGCAGGCAGATCACTTGAGGTCAGGAGTTCAAGACCAGCAAGGCCAACATGGTAAAACCCTGTCTCTACTAAAAATACAAAAACTAGCTTGGCTTGGTGGTGTGTGCCTGTAATCCTAGCTACTTGGGAGGCTGAGGCAGGAGAATCGCTTGAACCTGGGAGGTGGAGGTTACAGTGAGCCAACATCATGCCGCTGCACTCCGGCCTGGGCAACAGGGTGGGATTTTTGTCTCAAAATAATTATAATAACAGTGATGGATTGGAACTGGGGAACTAAATTATAAAAGATAACTTTATGATATGCTAAAAAAGTGGGACTTCATTGCCACTGAGGAACCTAAATTATAAAAGATAACTCTCATGGTACGCTAAAAGAATGGGAACTTCATTGCCATTGCAAGCTTGTGAGGGGAGGGGTGGCATGTGGAGTTAAGAATAGAATGACTGGTTCCTTGATTGAAAGCAATCAATAAAGGTGCTATACACAGATTATCAGAAAATATCCTTAAGTATAAAACACATTCAGAATTTAGAAAAAAAGACATAACTCCTACTTCAACATGGCCTTTGTCCTCTGAAAGGAAGAGACATCGTAGGTTTAGTATTTTTTGACCTGTCATTTGATTTTAGTTTATGCCTGATTTCATTTAAGCTTACCCTTTTGGCCCTAGTCCCATTTCTTTTCAGTATTATTGCTGCCAGTTTTTCAGATACAAAAGGAAAATCATATTTGCTGTGTGTAGTTGGAAGAAACCCTGGCACAGATCCTCCAGAAACCAAAGAGAGAAATTATTAGCCATATCCAGACCAGTAGCTGACTGGCTCAGATTCTTCCTCCCATGAGCATTCCTGATTAATGGGAGAATCTGTTCTGTAGTCGAACAGCCTCTTTCCTGAGCCCAGTCTGTCCTGGCTTCAGAGCATGACCAGCTGTGCAGCTGCAGCCCTTGCCAGGGCTCTGTTTCTGATTCTACTCCTCAGCATGTTGGAGGTGGTGGACGGGGAAGCACAGAGGTGGGAAGAGCATCCAGGTCAGTTCAGACATTTCATCAGGTAACAGAGGCAGCGCCATCCACCCAGAATCCCGCCACTCACATTGGACTCTGTCCTCTTCAGAAGTCTGTCATTCTGCATGATGCAGATTTTGCAGTCCTTCCCTTATTCTTTTGTCTTTTGTCCAGACCACTTAGCTCCTGTGTCTGTGGTGATTAAACGCTTTGTAACTTTTTCTGACATCCTTTTCTTTGCCCTTCTTCCCTCTTCCCTTACTATCTCTTCCACCATACCACTTATGTTTTCTGTTTGCGTTTCTTTCCTCTCAGCGGTTGCATTTTCCACTTTACACTGAAATAGCTTTGTTTATTGGACTTTTTCCAGCAATATCAACATACTTCCATTTTTTACTAACCTGTTTACCAGTTTAACAAAGCTAAGGTGGCTTATGGCAGTATTTGGGGCCTGAAATATAAAATATTCTCATAGCAGATTATATATATTGTTTCTATTACCTTTCTCTCTTATCTTTCATCCTCATTCTACACTTAATCTGTTTCATTTCAGGGGTCTGTTATCTGGGTGTTTGGGATCCTTGTAGGATCTTCAAAGCTAAAAAACTATCTCTACTGCGTCTCTGATATCTTAAAAACAATAACATGAAGATCCAGAATAAATAGGTGCTAGTTAAACTCTAACCAAAGAAGGTTTAAATGCAGTGAACGTTTGAGGGTGCAGTGATGAATAAGATATGGTCCTAACTCAAGAGGCTTCCAGTTTTCTTGGGGAGACAGGCATGAACACCATTCACTAGAATAGAAAGCAGAGGGAAATTAGTACTTTCATAATTTAAATGTACAAGGAAAATGCCGCCGGAGTCCTGAGAAAGGAGCTGTATTTTGACTAGGAAAATCAGAAATGGTGGCATTTTCTGTGAACATTGAAGGATGAACAGGATTTCAGTAAATGGAGAAGAAAGGGAGGAGGACTTCCTAGACCAAGAAGGTGGTGGTGGTAGGTGGAGAATTGTGCATGCTGATCTGTGCAGCACTGAGTGGCAGGCACGTCGCACCTAAGTGAGCACTAACTATGCTTTCAAGAAGGTTGGGACTACAGGAACCAGGTGCAAATTAGAATTGTAGCCTGAAGATAAAGTAAGAGCTTAAGGAAGAGTGTTTACCTTCTGAATTTTAGAAAGGTAGCATGTTTATAGATAGAAGACAAAGAGCCAGCAGAGAGAGAGAAATTTAAGGCACGGTGCAGGAGTGCAAGGCCCCAGGTAACATGACAGACTCTCCTTTGAGTCCTGCTCTCTCACTTTTCATGTTTGAGCTCTTTTTATTTATTTGTCTTTTGAGACAGGGTCTTGCTCTGACACCCAAGCAGAAGTGGAGTGGTGTAATTATGGTTCACTGCAGCCTCCACCTCCCCGGGCTCAGCTTCCCAAGTAGCTGGGACTACAAGTACACACCACCATACCTGGCTGATTTTTGTATTTTTTGTAAAGATGGCATTTCACTACATTGCCTGGGCTGGTCTCGAACTCCTGGGCTCAAGCAGTCCACCCACCGTGGCCTCCCAAAGTGCTAGGATTACAGGGATGAGCCACCGTGCCCAGCCGCTTGAGGTCTTTGTTCTGCCATGTCCAGGTTCCCCTTTTCTGTGCAGTGCAGAGGTGGTATAAAGCCACTAAACCAAGGAATCAGCTTCAGAAACAGGATAAAGCTGCCTTCATTCGATAGGAACTCACATCTATAGATTACCACTCTGTTGGCAGGGTTTAGATGACTGAGGTATCTGTGTCTTGATGAAAAGTTTTGTTTCCATTGAGTCCCTGTCCTGAGGTCTCCATGGATCTGTGACCTTGGACAAGTCATTTAACCTCTAGCGACCTTCCTTGCCTTCTCTGTTAAAATGAGATGGTGATCCCAGAGCTGCTGCATCCTAGGCCACTGTGTCACCACTGCTCACAGTTGCTTAAAATCCAATCGGTTGTATCTCCTCTCCCCCTCCCACTGCCCTCCGCACTTCCCCTTCCTCTCTCTGCTGTAATAATTAGCCTGTTGTATCCTGACACTATCTGTGCAATAAATATAAGTGGATGTTGCTAATTAAATGCTAGCATATTTAAAGAAATTTTCCAGCAATCAGTAGAGTAGCTGAGTGGTTTGTAGGCTTCCTGTTCAAGAGGGAGGTGTCCTGAAGTTTAAAACTAAGGTTCTAGTCATAAAGAAGGCTTCTTATTGTTAGGACAACATGGTACTTTTGTTGAGAGAAGACTTACTCTCTGCAACATTAAAAGGTATGTATACTTTTGTAATTTTCGGTAGTAGCTTTGTCCTTTTGATTTACCTCTTTGGACAGTTGTGATTGACATCAGATTGAACACATGGTTCAGTAAAAACTACAGTCCTTGAAGTATTTATGTTAATATTATAATCTCCTATTTGCATCATTAACAAGAACACATTTTATTGCCGCTTGAAATGGACTCCTTGGCATCCCAGAATAGATAGTTTTGATACTAGCAACTTGTTAAGGCTGCCCAGGCCGTTCACATTCCACGTTCTTGATAATGTACCACGTTCTTGTTACACAGATCTTACTTACCACATTGAAGAGACTGAATGCACTGATTTTAAGAAGGTGGTCTTGTACCAGGGGAACTAGCTCTTTTAGTATTACTTCTCTTATTTCCAAAGCTTATGTTAGAATCTGAGCATAAAACTTCATTTTGTTTTTCCTGGAGCCAATTAGTATCTCAAAATGAGAAGTAAATGAGTAAATAAATGTGAAAGGGGCTTTTGGGAGATGTTCTGACACAGGTGATCTGCGTAGCACATCTGAAATACTTGGGATGTGGTTATATACAGTGGTTGTCATATTCAGTGGTGAGATTCAGAAATGATGATAGTTCATAAATAAATCTAATTTGTAGCAATACGTGGCTTTAAAGCCCTGTGACATGATTGTCTTCTTTGTTCTGTTGATTTTGTGACTTTAAAATCGCATTCAGTTCCCTGTTCATTTTAAATGTGTCACTGACTTCTGTTTCCTCGTATTGTTTTTTGTGTGTTTGTTTGAGCCCTTAACTCATGTGTATTTATTTCCCCCTCCTAACTTCCTGCCCCCTTTCTTCTTCTCATGTCTTCTCTTCTGATAGCCATGTCGTCCGTGGTTAGTGTTCTGTTGCCCACCAGCAAATTATATTAATTTGGTTCATTTGTTTAAAAACAAATCTCCTGTTTTTGAGAATGAGAATGTGATGTTAACATTTAGAGCATGTTTGTCATATATCAGATATCCCAGGAATTTTCTATGGATTATGTTATTTAATACACACAAGAACCCCATGAAGTAAGTTAAAAGGGGGAAGTAACTTGACTAAGATTTCATAACAGGGAGAGGTAGAGCCCGTGTTGGAACCCAGATGGCCTCGTTCTGGATCTCATGTACATAACCAGTCCTGTGACTTTATTGTCTCAACTGTTTAGTCCATCAAGATTTAATGATCACCAGTGATGTTGTAGGCACAATGCAGACACAAGGACACTAGACCCCTTTCTTTTGCCATACGTATGGAGTCTTAAGTGCCGTTTGAGAGGTTCTTCCATAGCACCTGTGCATGCCAGTGCCTAACTTTTTCAAAAGTTCAGGAGGGTCTTCACTTCTAACCTCGGGAGCTGAGGTTTGTAGGATAATTAAGAGTTTGCCAGCTAGGGAAGCAAAGAAAGGCAGAGGGACATGAGGTAAGAAAGGAGAGCACAGTTGACGTGGCGACAGCTCTCATGTGACTGGAGCATAGGTCATGCCATAGCAGAACAGAAGGACAGGGGAATACATCATGGGGTTGATTAAGTCCAGGTGGCCAAGGGCTTTGATTCAGTCATTTAGGAAGCTAGTGCAACCTTCTTGAGTCTCTCCTGCCTGTTTTGCCTCATTCCACAGAGGCCACTGGAGATCTGGAAACCCCATGGTGTTTAACATAGGCAGCTGAGACCTCCACGTGATCAGCTTAGAGGAAATTTTATTGCAGTAGCATTGTAAAAACTAGTGCTCTCATACAGTCTTTTGATCCTTGGTCCTACATGACTACTGTTAAATCCAAAACCATAAGCAGAAATTTAATGTGAGTGCTTATATTCTTAACTTGTAACATGAATACAGAGATACTTTCCAAAGAAGTTTTTAATGTAAATTTAAGTGTATGACTTTTATGCAGGTATGGTATATTCTTTATCCTAATTAAGTTTCCTTTTGGGGGGAGAAATTGAGAATTTAAGTGATATTATGAAACAAAAGGGCTTTTGGATACTGTTGAAAAGCTGTAATCAGTGCTGTTTAAAATGCTTATTTACTCACATTACTATTACAATTAAGCTTTATAAAGCAAACATCTTTCTTGATGGGACTTTCTTCAAAAACTATTTTTATTAGTCCTTTTTCTGGTGGTAATAAAATGACTAGCTATGATCCCAGTTTAAACACATTCTTTCTTTTCTACTTTCAGTCAGAAAAATAATTAGAAAACATTAACATTTCAGTGAAACTGCAAATACATTGCCCTAGCTTACTCAAGGAAAGAGAATTACCAGCTGGCGATAAAGCAGTAGAATAAATGTAGTTAGGTATATCTCACATGGAGAGTCTTAGGTGGGGACTCTTTGAAACACATTTCAGGCAAATTTTAAAATCCAGAGGATGTCCTCTTCTCACAGCCATTGCCTTGGAGGCTCATTTTCTCATCCTAAGGAGGTAGTCCTTGCATGAAGGTGGGGTGTTTTTTGTGTCTCTTTCCCTCCTTCCTTCCTTTCCTTCCTTCCTTTTTTCGTTTTTAATTGCCTTCAGTGTTTGCAGCACTTTTTTCAATGCCTTTGGTAATGGCAAACTTTGATTTTTTGAAGTTGGATTTTATTTTGGGAAACAGCCAAAAGGCATATGGAGTCATATCCGATTAATAAAATAGGTAAGCACTTTGGGGAATTCTATTTTTGCTGAAACATAAGCTCAAACTATTATGCACCGAGGCTGATTTTATTGTATATCTCATGAACTGCCTTTAAAGAAAATGTCAAAAGGAACATTACAGAAAAGTGTTGAGAAGTGGCAGAATTGGAATAACTAGATAACTTCCTATGGTGACTTTGAAGAACAATTCTATTGATTCAGATTTATAAGTCCCCTATTATTTTGTTTCTTAGGGGCTTTATCCTTTTGTTTTGTGGTCTTATCTTACATATTCAATACAATCAACGTTCTTTAATTCAAAAAACCTCTAGGATAATTTAATAGCACTCAGTCTTTAATTTGAATGTCTGTTTGTGTAGTACTTTATATGTGGGGATATACCTGTACCAGTTCATAGAGGATGTAGTTAATAGAAGGTGACAGGGTGGTAAACTTTCTTCCCCCTGCATAATTGAATAGTTTTAAGTGCCATTTGAAATCCTGAATATCCAGGATTGGATTCCAATAATTGTAGCCTGAGAAGCTTTGCGCTCAGTAACTGCCGGTGTTTTTATAAGAGTTGTCTTACTACTTACCGCTCTTCAGATTCACCATGAATTTAGGTAGTAATTTACCATTGCAGAAGGGGCAAGCTCTGCTTCTGATAATATGAGACTGTGGTTTTGCTTCCTTAATGATGTGATTCTTGAGGTAGAAAAATTAAAAATTTGTGCCGTAAGTCAGCTTCATGAATTATATTTTCCAAATGTAATGATGCCAGTTTTATTCCTGGGATGCTCATGCTGTAACTCCCTAAATGCTTCATTTAATACTTTGGAAACGGTTGTTCTCATAGGAGCTGTTATTACAAAGTCAGTCATAGTTCTGGGGCTAAAATTTGCTTCCTTAATTCTAGTTCATTGTCTTTTGTTGTCATGTTTCTTCAGTTTTCTTAAATAAATCACACCAAGGACTGGTTACAGAAATACTGCAGTGCTTTACTTTCTTTCAAACGAGCTTTTAAGCATATAAGTAGTGTATATAATGGAAGCAGTGTTTAGAGTGCTTAGGTAAAAAAGGAATTATATCCATACTAGAGTATTTTACAACTTTGTAGGATCTCTTAATTCTCTAAATCAGAGATTCTTGGGTACTTTAGAATTCATTTTAATGTTCCATAGGCCTTTAAAAATTATAAATAAATTCAGGCAGCTCGTTTTCAGAAATGATTGTGAGAATTTCAGCATACTTAAGGTAAGTAGTGGCATACTGGGGACCCTAAGCTAGAGTCAGCTTGGACTGATTGAACCACATGACCACCCAAGGCTTTCAATAGAGCATGTTTTTCGCTATTTAAAATAACTACCATGCTGGACCTGGAGACCTTTGAATAGTCCATAAAGTTAATTGCACCTTGAGACACACCCTCCGCTCAGCTACTCAAGTACCGTATCCGCTTTACAATGTTCCTTTGTTAACAAGATCTATGTGGTCGAAGTACATAGTATAGTAGTGTGCCATTCATTGTGTACAGACATTTCTAAAGTAAGGTGATGGTAATAATTACACAGTGAAAGAGTTCAGGCCTTTTGTGCTTGTTGTGTGGCTAGCATGGGAAGGCTTTGTAAACTTGGTATGTTTTTGCATGCTTTGGCTTGGTGCTCCCTGATTATGCTACTGAATTATTTGAGTCTTTTGCCCTTGTATCACTTGATTGTTAGACCTTACATTGTTGACTGGGATCCATGATTTGTAAAAAGATTCCAGAATCTTTTGTAACTATTTAAAGGTCAGCAGCTAATGATAGTCAGAGCTAATAATAGTTGCTTACTTATGCGCCAGGTATTAGCCTAAGCTGTTGATGTGTTAGTTAAACCTTTCAACAAGTCAATGAGGTAAAGACTTTTATTATTTTATAGATGAGGAAGCTGAAGCTAGGAGAGGTGACTGAGGCCCACAGACTGGTAGTAAGTGGTAGAACAAACTAGACAGACAGGTGCATAGGTAGGTGGATAAAAATAAATAGAGGAAAAAAAAGAGATTAAGAGTAGTAGAAGGTATCAGTAAAGGATCTAATAGCTGATTTGCTGCCTGCTGTGGCCTAGGCATTTTGTTGGGCTGTGAGGAAACAAAAATGTACAAAACTCAGACCCAGTCCTTATGGAAATCACATTTGGTCATGGATTGCCCTGATATAAGTGTAAATATTTAATGATGCAATATGAACATTGTATAAAATACGTATGTGCATGAAGTCTATGAAAATAGACTGAAGGAAGGAATCTGACATGTGAGGGAGGCAGAAGTGAAGGGATAATTCACAGAGGAGATGGCTTTTGCTTGAAGATGACTACAATATCCTTTGAGGGTAGGAACCACGTATGGTTCAACCTTGTCTCTCCGTATCTCTAGCAGAGTGCCCAGGATGTCATGGTTGCTTAGTAAATGTTGGATGGGAGGTGATAGCAGTCTGGCCAGATGGATGAATGTTGGGGAAGAGCATCGCAGGCGATGGACATACTGATTAAAAGAACGGAGGCAGAGAAGGCCATGGTATGCTCTTCAGCAGTAGGGCTGTGTCTTTGGGAAGCAGGATGTATGGGGGCATGGCCAACGTGCTACATCACACATCACTCTCCTTTTACTTTCAGTCTCTACTCCCCACACTCTCACTTCACCTGCTTTAAATCTTACTTGAATTTCAAAACCCTGATAAAAATTTCTCACTTCTTCCATGAAGTTTTTTCAACAATTGCCATGCACCTTAGTCTCTTCTTTCTCTAGTCACGATCCTTTTTGTTCCTGCCATTCATATGCCTTGATGGATATCGCAGTTACACTGATTGGATCTTTACAAATTATATGAATGTATTAAATTGTCACATGTACCCACCCCCAAAATATAACAAATTGCCTGGAGTCGCCTCTTTGATTATTGTTTTCTGTTGTTAAATAATTTCCTCTATTGTTCACTTCTTGGAGTGCAGAGAACCTTAGGATTCATATTCTACCCTTCCTATTGGTACAAGAGGACATGGAAGCCCATAGAGATGAAAATAGTTGTCCAAGTCACATAAGCAGTTAATGACAGGCCCAGTACTAAGTCCATGGGTGAGACCATTTCATGCTAGCTAATGTTCCTCTTGTTCTTCCAAACTCAGTAGTGAGTTTGTGGAGGTGAGGGACTGGGTATTGTACTCACCATGTGTCAAGTAGCTGCTCAGGAACATTTTCAGATGAAAGAATTGAATACCACTTGGCTTTCTGAGTAACATAAAGATGATGTGGTTCCCAGACTTAAGAAACGGCTCTAGCAAACTAAACATATTGATAGTAAGACCTCAACTGTTAGATATACTCGTTCAGAAATAGTATTAGAAGATCAACTGCTGAGCAGAATTTTCATGTTAAAACTATTTCACTAGGAGTACTGGTATAGGTGGGTGTTAGACTCATTACTGAAAACTCACTGAACGACTCTATTAGCTTTACATATTTCTGGCAGATTAAACTTAGATTACTTTTAAATTGTTTTTGGAAGTTAGTGTAAGTTACTTTTCAATATAAAAAAATCAGTCTTAATTTAATAATTCTTGCTTCACAATAACACAATTAGGAATAGAAATTAAATTCCAAATGTAATTCCAAACACTTGGAATTACAAATTGAAAAATCCTTCTCTGACTCAAATGGAGGCTTACTGGTGACAAATTCTGTTATCACCAACATTCTCATCAGAGTCTCAGATGAGGTGGTGCCTTCTGAACGCATTCTTAAGTGGGTAATATATAAAAGAGTTAGGTATGAGGTTATTGCTAAATGCAAACAACCATGAATTATACAAGATATATTGCTCAGAAACCAACAGAGCAGACCCTTGCAATTCATTGCTTTAACATTCACGAATTCAGTTATTTCTGAAACAGTGACCCAGAGGATCCATGCCATGTAGTGATTTGTAATTTGAATCAGGTGTGCTGTGAAGCCCCTCTACAGGGGAAAATCACTTAGCTGGTGACAAGCCAACTGCCCAATTGTTTTTAGCCCATTATCACATATTTAGGAAGTCCTGAACTAGTCAAAACTGTTTGCTTTAGAAAAGAAAACCAGCTTCTAGGGCTGGTGATGGGAGTGCAGAGCAATAACAAGGTCCTAGAAAGTGATGGTTCTTTACCAGAAAACAGAAATCTGGGACCAATTAAACAGCCAGCATGCTGTATTTGGCAATAGCTTGAATCTCTGAAATGCGTGGTCCAGAACCAAGAAGAGCAATTCCTAGAAATACCTCAGTGAGTGCACTGGCCAATGTAAAATTTCAATTTCTGGGGCAATTATAATCTGTGGCATTGTACAACAGAGTGTTTACAAAGACTTCAGGACTTAACCTCTTGTGGAAATTCTGAATCTATTTTGTTTCCATCCCTTTTTTATAGGAGGCCCAGTAATGATACCTTGACTGAATCGCCTTTTTGAATTACAATCATTAATCTTGAAAGTCATTTGAGATGTCTCAAGTCTCTTATTTAAGTCTTTTAGATCAAGTAAAATTCCTAGCATGTATCAATGGCCACCTGTATTACACATTGTGTATGTTTTTTAAATAAAGAATATCCGGCTATGGGATTCCCTTAGCCTCTTTAAAGGAAATTACCTTGAATAGAGAAGATAGTGAAGAACTGGTATGTCCATTAGAACTAGGAATTAGAGCAGTAGTCTAGATCCTGGAGCTCAGAAAATGAGCAGTAAGTCAGGGACAAAAGGTGGCTTCTTAATCTGTTGTTAAAAAATACTTAGAACAGAAATTCATATTGAGCCGATCCATCAAGCTCCCAGTATCACTAAAGAAAACCTGTGGTATTACCACTCTCTCTTGTTTATATCTGACCTCTCACGAGGCTTTTTTTTGTATGCGTGGTGCTTTCCCTATTCAAGGCATATTTTTATGTTCTTTAATTATAACATGGACAAAGGATAGCATTGACATAAACCTCAAATTTTAATAAGTGACTTTCCTGGAAATGAGAGTAGCAGTGACTTTTAATACAGGAAGATAGTAAGAAAAGGGAGCAGAGAAACTGGGGAAGATATAAAGAAGGCTGGCTTCATCCTCCTCATTTGCTAGGCAGGAGATCTGCAGTACCTTCACAAGACTAGGCAGGCAGACACATCCCATTAATATAGGGACAGAGGCTTTCAGCTATCAGCAGGAGATGTTTGGGTAATTCAGTTCCCTCACAAAACCAAAGGTCAGAAGAAAAGCAGAGAAACACTGTTTGAACTGTGAGAAAGCCATGGCAGTGTGAGAGGGTCTTATAGACAGAAAGCTCAGAGGTAGGAGCCACACCAAGCCAAGGCCTGAAGCCGTTTCCACATCAAGTATTCTACCATCTTTAATGTTGAAAAACCCTGTGTAGTCGTACCAGCAGCGTTCTGGTAGTAGAGCTTCTACTTTTCTCTGCCTGGACTTCATCTTCTGAATGGGTTAAGGAGACCATCGGAGGTCTAAACATCCTGGGGATTCAGTTGTTACAGAGAAGTCCCTATGGTATGGAGGCCCTAGGTGGTTCCTCATGGGCACTGTATCTGTCTAGTGCTCCAGCCCTAAGACCCTTGGCATACAGACAGATTGCCCTTGTATTCCATCTTACAGGCCTGCCCTCCCTCCCATTCCTAGCTGATTTGTTCACTGCATCTCAGCAGGCGAGGCTCTGCCTTAGGGTGGGGGATCTATCAGCACCCAGCTGGTGGACAGCACTGCAGCTGTCCTATGACCAGAAGTTGCTCTTCTGACCTTTCTTAGCCACTCCACTAATAAAGGGTTATTTTTGTCTTGTCTTGATTTAGTTTGTATATTTAGCTAATTTCATGATAAGGGAACTTTATAATCGAACACTTTTTCAGCTAGATTCTAAGCAATTTTAAATATCATGTAAGAGATCAAATAACTATCAGGGAAAGATGCAGACTACAGACTGAAAAATGAGAAGGTTAGGATGATGACTGTGTGTCTTTATGGAAGTGGGCAGTGCAGGCTCCCCCAGGAGACTGGGCTTCTGGCCCTGCCTTGACATACCAAGGGTAAGTGGCCCTTGGGCAAGTCATTTAGCTTTTCTAAGTCACTGTTTTCTTTACTCATATCTACAAATTTCTGACTACGAAAACTTTTCTTCTCCTTTGACAAGTAAGTCCTGTAGACAGAATCATTCCCACATTTGTATTTAATATTGATTCCCCTATTCTCTTGTAATTAAAGCTTCACATCTCTGATTCATCTTTTTTGTAGGAAAGATTAGATTGATTTGTTGAAAATTCCGAGCTGTAGAATACTGCAAAAGAAGTCTGGGCTTTCTGCTTTAAAGTTCGTATGTACAGAAAATCTAGGCTTGTTGATGACAAAGGGTTTTCTAGATATCATTGCTTTTATTAAAATACCCAACTTATTATAGTGTCTCTTATTTAGCAGTTGGTTGTTAAATATTTCTGGAATTAATGAATAAGAATCTTCCAGGTTCTTGTAACAAATAGATGTAGAGCTTTGGAAGAAGTACACATACTGCTTGAGTGTTTCTCAACTGATTCTTTAGAATGCTGTATTTACATTCACTCTTAAGGCAAAACACGTCCATTATTCTTACAGTTCATTGTCTTAGGAAACTTGTTAGGGAAGTTTCTCATTGTCTCCATGTGTTCATTCTCCTCTTGTTGCATAGATAGAAAATGTTTAGAGATGGGGCCACTCAGAATAGACATCCTTGAGGTAGGTGTGGCCACGTGACTGATTCGTGGTCCGTGAACTGAGCAGAAGTAACAGTGCTCCTTTTCCCATAATGCCGTTTAGGGTTGTGCCTTCCCCTTCTACTTTACCCCTTCTCACTAGTTGGAATACTCTATGGACAAGGGCTGCACCATAGGGATTGAAGGCAAAAATGCTAAAAGGAACTTAGGTCCCTAGCACCTGTGTGGAGCCCAATCCCCATAACATTTATAGAATTAAATTTCATGACACTCTTAATGCAAATAACACAAATTCCCAGTTACTGGTGTGTGCATTTGTGAGAACTGTTTCACCATAATCTATTGAGGCTTGTTTGTGGAATTCTGATGTCCTTTGACATATTTGAAAATGGAAGAGAATCCTGGAATATGGGATCAACACTGAGGCAGAACGCAGTGTTCACTTTGGCAGCAGTCATGATCTCTTCTTGACGTGGAAGCCTCAACAATTTGCCTGTTCCCTCATTTTACTCCTCCCTCATTTTACTCCTCTCTGAATTCTGTCTGAGGCCCGAGATGCTGGGCTCTGTGTGGGTTGTTCTTTGGTATAGAAGAGGATGAGATCGGCTGGGACAGCTGTTGTTCAGGTTCATCAAGCCTGTGATCATCCTCCATACCTTGAACCAGCTCTACTGTGCATTTATAGAAGAGTGACAAGCATACAGAAAGAGAGAAAGCAGCTTTTTTTAGAGGGAGGAGAGAAGATGGCGGAGCTTACAAGAGACTGATGTTTGCAAGTGGATATGGTATAAAGTAGTAGTTCTCAAAGCATGGTGCCTAGACAGCAGCATCAGGAGCCTATGAATTTGTTAGAAATGCACATCCTGAGTCTTCATCCAAGACCAGCTAATTTAGCAACTGGGGATAAGATTTGGCGATCCGTGCTTTAAAAAGCATTTGGCATGCTCAGCTTTGAGAACCGGTGGTCTAAAGAGTGTTGGGAAGCCTTACAGTGGTAGTTAACAATGGATGTATTCTGATGGGAGTCCTGGGATCAGAAAGACTTGGAGTAGAGGTAAGGGACCAGGTGAGGGAGCATTCCCTCCAGAGAGTTGTTAAAATAAGCTGGGGTTCTCATGATGCTCCTGAAAGGAGTGTAAGTACTGTACCTCCTGTGTTCGGTACTAGGGGTGTATCTGGCCTTAGGCTTCTATTCCAGCACATCCCATCAGCCAGATGTGCAAAAGTTTCTCCATGTACAAACTTGGATTGCCGGTATTTTTAAGTAGAAAAAGTTGCTTATAAACCCATGCTGACTGTAACGAACAGGGAGTACTTTTTCCGCCCACCTCTTGCTAGATCATTTTAATTACGTAAGTAAAGTCACTTCTCCTTGGGAGGCTGAACCCCATCTTGCCCTGGAAGATGGCTTTGCGCCAGAAGCCAAGTCCCTTAATGGCTGTGAAGGGGGAAAAAAGTATGATTTCCATGTAAGGGCTACCAAGAATATAAGTACCTATTTAATAAATTATTTGTTGAAATGCCTTTTCTATTTTGGTAGTTGAAGTTTGAAAAATGTTTGGAGTACTATAATTATCATTTCTGGGAAAAAAATACACATTGCAGTATTTTTGTTTTTGCTACAGGTCAAGTTGTAGTTCAGGATAGAAACTAAACACGTCCCTTTGCTCAGCTGCAGCTCACATATTTGTAGTCTCTGGGTGCCCTCCTGGCGGTCTGGTGGGTACACAAAGAACACAAACACGGCATAGAAACGCGGGGCTCCATCAGGGGCTTGCCCCAGTGCACGTCTGATTAGGAAGTTTGTGCTGGAGCCGAAAGAATGGCCCAGAAGGGTGGAAGTGCCTTCGCAGGAGGAGTCCTGGGAAGGGAATGAGGCTGTTCTCAGAGGCATGCCCACCTCTGGGAGGGGTCTGCAGAAGCACTTTCTTACCAGGGAGAGCCTTTATGGTATGGGTATAAACATTGGGAGGTCTTTGTTTGTTTTTGGAGGCACTCCTTACCATTATATGCCATCTTATCAATTTGACAACTTTGTAAACAGAGCCCTTCCACACATCCTGAATGCAGAAATAGCTGAGAACAGTCTCCAGAAGAAATTAACTAGATAAGGTTACTTCCATCCTTCTCTCCAGAGTAGAAGCAATTTATAAAGAAAGTAATGGAAGCTGACAGAGAAACAGCACTTGAGAGTAAAAACTTCTGGCATGTAAGAGGACTGTGTGTGTCTGTCTGCGTCTGTGTCTGTGTTTCAGAATCAACTTTACCTTTATGAGTCATAGCAAGCATGGAATGATTACATCTGTGCTCTGGGATGTCATGTTAGGTGTTAGGTTTGAAACAAACTGCAGAGGAAATGTAAAGACCTATGAGTACTCTGTGAGTGTGTGTGTGAGTGTGTGTGTGTGTGTACACATATATGTATGAAATGTTTTTATACTTACTTTATATTTCACATAATATGAAAGAGTATATATTCTTTTGCTCTCCAAGACCATCTCGTAGAATAAATATCTTTATGCCCTGTACTTTCTGTTCAGTACCCTCTTTTTATTCTTGCTATATCATTTAAATTACATAAGTCACTTTCAGAAATCTCAGTTCAACATATAATAATCTTTGAAATCTTTCTAAAAACCTCTGAAATCCATATGCCACCTCTGGGACTTAAGAAATTTATTAACAATATTACTGATAATACCCTTGGTTTACTATTACTTGTCTTTAAAATCACATAAGATCACACTTTCTGCTGCACTGCTAAAACTCTAGAGTGTTGACAAATACTGGAGTTTTAAAGGAATGTGACTGGCTGCTCCTTTAATTCAGCAAGCATGTGTCAGTCTTCCTTAATGAGCAGAGACTGAGCATCCTTGGAACCTGACCACATAGGAAGGGATCTGAGAACATCTGGCTGGATATGTGCATAGGAGACACCCGAAAGGGCCAGCCCCTCATTTTACAGATGAACACCAGACCCTTCACTCTGACATACTTAAAATCGGAAATTTTATTATGTCCTTTTTTCAAATTTTTGTCATTGTTGCACAAATGAAGAACCAAGTTACCACATCCCTTCCTCAGTGGAGGAGGAATTGATAGAGATTTTATTTGTGTTCAAAATGGATGCCACCTTCCCGTAAACATCACCTGGGGAGTTCTTAATTTCTAATGTTTATGCCTCTGTGACATTTTCAAGCTGTTGTAAAGAGTCTTCTTACAATGTTGCTGAGCTGGCTATACAAATTTAGTTCATTTAATTTTCCTCATTAGTCATTTGTCTCATTCTCTAATAATTTTGATTCCTTTTTTGTGGGTCAGTGTTTATGGCAAAATGTGTCTGGTCGGGGGAGGTATTCAGAGAAGACTGTTTATTAGGTAAATTAATCTTTTTGAAACTAATCTTTAGGTCTTTGTACATTTATCTGAACCATCCTTAGGCCTTATTTTATTGCCAGATTTGTGAAAAATAAATTGATTGTTACATTTTGAAATTTGTTACGGTGTGTGAGTATATACATGTAATTATTTGAATGGCAGATTTCTCTGGGAGTAAATTGGATATATTTTTCTGGTGTGAATTAACAGATGAAATAAAATGTCTCTGGACTCAGTAAATATTTGAAAACTGTTTTAAAACTCAGTAGGATTAGGCCACATTTGGCATCTGGTTCTCTTACTCTCCCTACTCCCTCCACCCCACTACCTCCCATAAAAGGCAAATCCTGGAAGCTGCTCTGAACTTTTTTTCTTCCTCCCAGGAAGCTCTGACCTTTTCCAGGAAGATTCCAGGGAAGACCAGTTGGATCAGATTGCCTAAGAATCAAAGCAGCCTTAAATCCCCTGGGAGTATGGAGGATGAGGGGGCTGGGGGTGCCTAGAACAATGGGTCAGCATTGACTGCACATTGGAGTCAACTAGGGAATTGTAAAAACAAAAACCGATACCAGGGTCCCACTTCCAGTAATTCTGATTTAATTGGTCTGGGGTGTGCTCTGAGCTTCTGGAGTTTTAATCTTCTCCTGGGGTTTTTAATGTTTTTCAGCCAGGATTGAAAATCTGTGTTCTAGCACTAAGATTTTCAAACTCTTGTGTGCGTGAGAATCACCTGGAGAATGTGTTCAAACCCAGATTGCTGGGCCCCACCTTCAGGGTTTCTGATTCTGTAGGTCTGGTGGGTCTTGAAATTTGCATTTCTAGCAGGTTCCTTAGGAGATGCCGATGCTGCTGGTCCAAGAATCCTTGAGAACCACCACTTTAGAGCAGTTCATTTCAAACTTTACTGTACATCTTGCTAAACGCAGATTCTGTGTCAGTAGGTATGAAGTGAGGTCTGAGTTTCTGCATTTCCAGCAAGTTCCCAGGTGATACTGAGGGTACTGTTCCAGGGGGCCACACTTTTAAGTAACAAATCTCTAATCTAAAGCATCATTATCAATCCACTTCCGTAACATCCTTTGGGAAGAAAAGATGTGTGGTTCTGGAGAATCCCAGAAGCACAGTGGGGCTCAATATATAGCTTAGACCTGGTGGCAGGCAGAGATTTGGAGGGCGCAGTGCTTCTTTGGCACTTGGCCAGCTGTGGCCTGCCAGGGTGTTTGAACATGCCCTTGGCGAAGCTGTACTGTCAATAAGGAGCTTCATTGTAAAGATTCTCTGTTTGCTTGGAGTAAGGCAGTGGTTCTCAGGCCCAATTGCACAATAGAATCACCCTGGGAGCTATTTAAACAAGTACTAATGCCCAGGCTCCTCCCCCAGAAATTTCTGATTTAATTGGTTTGAGGTGGGATCCAGACAGTGGTATTTTTAAAATCTTTGTGAGTGATTTTAATGCACAACCAGGGTTGAGAACCACTGAATTAAAGTATCACATGTTATAGTCTTACAGATCATTTTTTTCCTTTTATTTGGCTAAGTTATACGCCACTGTGATGCAAACTAGCTTTATTAGGTAGTCGAAAACAATTTAATATGGCATTTTTGACAAACTACCAAGAAAAGACTCTACAAAGATTCCATCGCTGTTAAATCCTAACTTCAGAGTCTAAGAAAGTGCTGGGAAAGTACAGTGGGTGTTTCTGAACGAGCTTGAAATATAAAATATTTCTGGGACTGTATCAACAAGTCTAATTTTTTCCCCTTGGGGTTATGATTGTGTGGAACAAGTCTTCACAGCAAAGCTTGCCAAAAAAGGTTATGATAAAATCATGGAATGTGAATGAAAAGAATTCACAGTGTAACTTTAAAGGAGTCAGTCTCTAAATTTAAAAACTTAGGGATGACATGTGTATTACATTTGTAATAGAAGTTTTAAGAACAAAATAATGATGAATAAAGTTCCTCCTTTTATCACGTGATGTCTCTAAGGGCAAGGAACAAGTGAAATAGGACAGCCAACAAGAAAGGATACACTAAAGACCCTGAACCTCTTCATCTTTGCAAATTAATTTGGTCCTCTATATTTGAGCAAAAATGTAGCTATTGACTTAAACATATAGATTCCAGCAGCACTGAGTAGGAAAGTTGGAGCTCTGCCTGCTTTTGGTATTATGGGCTAGTGGGAAAATTATGGGCTTTGGCAGTTCTGCCACTTGCTTCATGACCTTGGCCAAGTTACTTATCCTCTCTGGGTTTCTCTCCAGCTGTCAAGTAGAGATGAAGATACAATCTCTTCTTCACTCGGGAGTACAAAGGCAGGCACGTGAGAATGAGTAGAAGCATGGCTCCACGCATAGGAGGTGCTCAATTAGTAGAGATTTCTTTCATTTCTTCAGCATGACCGTGAGAATTTAATTCTTAATAAGAATTATCCAGCAAATCAGTTTTCTTGTTGAGCCTTTATTGGTATTTTCTGCCTATTAATTGTATCCGTTTAGATTTCTTCTTAGTAATCGTGAAGTCTGTTTTTTTACTTGAAGAGTGGGCTCTTTCTTCTTGCTTTAGAGCCATCATTTTTGCCATTCCCTGTGTCGGGAACACTCTTGCTCTGTTTTTTGTGTGCTTTCTCCCTTCTTTCATGCAAGTCTCTGTTCCAGTGCCACGTCAGAGAAACCTTCCTTCACTCACCTGGCTGACGCATGGCACCCGCATCACTGAATGTGCTGCAGAGCCTTTATCGTCACCTGGCACTGTGCTGTGTAGCTCTTATGGTGTCTATCTGCTCCAGAATTATAATTCTCAAGGTTGTTATCCCTGTGCTACCAAGTGACCAAGGGCCCCTGTAATACTCTAGACTGGTACCACAGCTACTCCAGGGCTTTAGATTATAAGAAATATCAGAGGGAGGTGTGGGAAAAAACAGTGACCTCAGACTCTTCTCTTGACTTTGTGTTCTACCTACTAAGTTTCAGGCTATCAAATATAATCCAAATTTGGGGTCCTTTGAATTCCCCGAAGTAGCTTGAACTCCCAAGGATTGTTTCAGGATGGTTGTGTATTCCACGTGTGTGTGTGTGTGTGTGTGTGTGTGTGTGTGTGAGAGAGAGAGAGAGAGAGAGAGAGAAAGAGAGAGACAGAATGAGAAGAGAGATTTTGAAATGGAAGTATTCCCAGTGTCAGATGTATGGGACTCTACAGAATTTAAATAGAAGTAATGATAATCTGCCAATATAATTTTTATCTTCTTTTTTTCCCTTATCATCAGTAGTTTTTCATTTGCCTTTGTGTTTCATTTAAATTTGCATTTAAGCAGAAACTCTTGGATGCATTTGCTACTTGTAGATCGTGATTGTATTAGGTTGGTGCAAAAGTAATCGTGGCTTTTGTCATTACTTTCAGTGGCAAAAACTGCAATTGCTTTTGCACCAACCTATACTTCGTTGACATAGGGACCTGGAGAGGGCCTAGAAATGACCAAGATCCAGTTGTACACACTAAAGTGACTAGGATTGATAGAAACTTTCCAGGGTTATTGCAAAATCACTTTATATTGGGTAAGCCTGTCAATATTTTAATACTGACTTCTTAAAGATTGTTAAGATGATGAAATCAGTTTATTTTTCCGTAATTACTTCTGTTGCAAGTGATATTGTCATCTTAGTCTTTCTGTATCTGGAACAGGCTTTTTTTAAATGTCTGTTTTCAGTGTTGTCAGTGCAATCAGACATAAAAGCTTGTTAATTAAGTATTATATATAGATCTGTTGCACACCATAGGGAAAGAGTCGGGAGAGACTTCTTTTCAAATAGATAAAGTTAAAAATTCAAAAGTAATGTCAGAAAAATCTTCTAATTAATGGAGTGTCTATAGTTTTATCCTTATTTTCTCTATGAAAGAAACATGGAATAGAGACAGAGAAGAATAAATAAAATTTAATGAGAGAATTTATAGAAAAGGGCTGTAAAAAAAAGGTATCAGAAAAACAATTCCTGGTGTTATGGTAATTGTATTACATGTAAGTGACAGGCTGGTGACTGGTTCAGGGCAAAGGAAGATGCAGGGTGAGTAGGGATTCTAGGTAATTTATTGAAGGGTGATTAGAGGGTTGAAAGAAGAGAAAAATAAAGCTAGGAATGTTAATTACAAAGTAAGAAAGATGGAGACTTTGGAAATCTAAAGTATTTGAAAGCATAACTTTATAAGTTGCAGGCTTGAGTCTTATGCCTGCTAGTCATGAAGTTAACAACATAGCCTTGAAAAATTAAAGTAGCAGCTAGAAGTTTGAAGAGATGTTACTAGCTCTTAGTAGATTTCACAGAGATCCCTCTTGGAAACCAGATAAAAAATGTAAGGTATAGGTAATCAGAATGTCATAATTAAGTTTGACTTAATAGATAATGCAAGATTATATGCAATAAACAGAGGATATATATTATTTTCAAATATCTATCTATTTTTAAATTGGTTATGAGGCCACACATACATACACACATGCTAAAACCAAAAACATAGAAAAATCAAGAAGTTATCAAAAGTAAGAGAATTGTACAGCCTACATTCTCTAGCAACCAGGCAGTAAAACTATAAATTAAAATAAGAAAGCTCTCCAAAATCTACCTACGTGGAAATTGAGTATCACTCTTCTAAAAAGTCTTTAAAGAGGAAGCGAAAGCTAGAATATAAATTACTTGGCAACAAATCTCATTGAAAGCAGCACATATCAAAAATCAGAATATAACCAAAGCAATATTTGATTGAAGTATTCAAAGTGTAATTAAAATTGTTTGTATAATAAGTCTAAGAAATGTATTTGTTTTAAGACAACAAAATAGAAATGAACCAAGCATTAATCTTAAAACACTAGAGGAAAACTAGCAAAATCATCTGAAAGACAAGAGATTCAAAAACTTAAAAGAACTGACATAAAGTACAAAGAGAAAGCTTCGTCAATAAAGTCTGAAATGAACTTGAAAATCTAGATGAATTATATACTTTTTACTAAAATAAAAATTAGCAATAATGATTCTAAAATAGGTAGGACACCTGAATAATAACCAAAGAAGAAATCTGTCCCTTCCCCCTTCAAAAAACATATTGAGTTCACATAGTTTCACAGGTGAATTGTATGAAAACATCAAAGAATAGGTAATTCCTGTGTTATTTGAATGGTTTTAAAGCAGAGAAAGGTAGAATGCTAAACAGCTCATTGAAAGAGTTAGTGTAACTCTGAAACTAAAATTGGATAAGGCCAACATAAAAGAGAGAACTAAAGATGAGTATTACTCAAGTTTGTAAATTTAAAAATCTTAAAATGTTAGGAAGTCAAATCTAAAAGGATCTTTAAAAACATAGTTTATTCTTAGAACACAAGGATGATTTAAAATACAACTGATTATATTAATAAATTAAAGAGAAAGCCAGTATGGTCATCTTGAGAAAAGTTGAAAAGCATTTAATAAGATTTAACCTGTATTTTTAACATTCTTAGATCCCTTCAAGCTCTCAAACTCTGATCGACTTACACTTAGGACTGTGTCTTTGGTGGCCTACCCTATCCCACTTGTATTACAAAGGCAGCTCTTAAGAAATAAATCCATCTCTTCAGGTTTGAACAGCAAAACGTAGTCAAAAGGTGACAATGTTGGGACTGTCAGAAAGAACTTAAAGGTTGGGATAACCAGCAAGATCTAATCATATGTTTGAAAATCTTGATTATTATGTACAAAATATTTTGTAAAATAAGAATGTAATAGAATATAAGAATATGTTAATGAAAGCAAATTAACAAGAGGAGCGATTAAGTGTTACTTGCAATCGAAGTCACAAAGCTTTTCTTAATTATAAAACAATGTATTTGCCAGATGAGCAGTCTACCAAATATACTTTACAAACTCCAACTTAATCCTCATACAGACAAGATTTACCTTCTCCCTGAGCTCTTTGATTTATTCTCCTCCACACTGATAGGAATCTGAGAGTGGAATTTCTCATTAGTTAATCATGTTTTCTTCTCAGGCAGTTCCTTGGAGTTACATTATGAAAGTGGGCTAGATGGATTCTCTGAGACTCCTGTTTGACCTAAGCACATGTGGCATATAGGTTCCCATGAGTAATGCAGTGAGATAACACTGGGTAAGGGGGAGCAGGGATGCAGCTAACCCGGCAGCTTTAACAAAAACCACATTCCTGATAGGGAAGAAGCTATGTCCAGAGAAATCAGCTGACTTCTCAGGATCACAGTAGTGATTCCTGAGACAGGAGGCATGTTATTACGGAGAAGCATGGCTAGAACCAGTTGGACCAAGTGTCAAATCACCGTATCACTGTTGACTAGCTGTGTGATCTTAGGCAAATGAATCTGAATCTGTTTCATCATCTGTAAAATGGAGCAAATAATAACTCACCTTCTGGCGTTATTGTGACATTAGCACATGTCATGTGTGTTAATGAAGTCTGCTCTCAGGAAGAGACTGTTTTATTTTCCATTCTGCTTTAAGCTGCTTATTAGAATTGGCATGTGGGTGGTAGCCACAAAGGAGGGTAGAGGCCTGCAGTTGAATGTTTCCCCTGAGTGAGGCACAGGTGCAGTGAAGTAACATTCTATCCAACAGGAAAATTAAGTGTAGTCATAAGGTAGGTGGCAAAAGGCAGTCAACATTAAGACTCTGCTTATCTCCATCTCCAGCACACCCTGAACCCAGCTGTGGTAAATAGTGCGTTTGTCTGTCTTCCTCCGTATTCTTTCTTTCCAGGTGCCTTTCCAACCTCCTCCCACATCTCCTTCCTCCCCAGATGCTGTGCGCCTTCCTGTTGCCCAGGTTCCCATTCTAAGAAGGGACCTGTTTTTCTGAGTTACTCTCTTCCTCCTCCTATATAATCAAAGCTCTCATTTGTCTCATAGTGAACACCACATGGCATAAGGGGTTCTAAATGACCAGGTACCCCTGCTGCTTATACACCCTCATCTCCTGTTTCTCCTTTCACTTGCTCCTGCCTCAGCCACAGTGACCTTCTTACTCTTCCTGGGATACACAAGCCTACGTCAGCAGTTCCTTCTGCTGGGATGCTGTTCTCCCAAGTGTCTCCATAGCTCGCCCCCTCACTCCTTCAAGTTTTTGTTCAGCCATCGGCTTCTCAATCATGCCCATCCATTCTCACCACATTGTAACTGCTCCCCAGTTCTTCCAAGCACTCCAGTTCCCTCTTACTCTGTTCTTGTTTTCCCCTCATAGCACATATCACCCTTCACTAATATACAGTTTACTTCTTTATAATGTTTGTTACTTATTTTCTGTCACCATCCACTACCATGTCAACTAATGAGGTCAGGGACCTATGTCTTTCCTCTTTACTGACATATCCCAAGCTGCTGGAGCAACAGGTGCTCAGCCAAGGTTTCAGTGAATTTACTAGAACTGTAAGTCTGAAGGATCTCCTCTATTATGTCTTAGGTAGACAAGAAATAGATAAGGAAGAGGAAACATACAGCAATCAAGGTAGAAAATGACTAGAGGAACAGGCATAGTTTTAGAAGGTGATCCACTGCTATGATATCAAGATCTGAGTGGACTGGAATGAGAAGACCTGGATTCTTGCTTTAGGTTTACCACTGACCTTAGCCAAGCCACTTGAGCTCTTGGGCTTCAGGTTCTTCATCTACAAAATGAGGAAACTAAACTAGTTACCTCTTGGGTCCTACCCTACTAAGCAATTCTGTGTTTGGGTTTTACTTTAGGAAAGACAACTAGCACTAAGAAACATTGCCCGGTACTAACTGGCATCAGTTTCAGCTAACGTTTCCTGAACTCCCCATCTCCCACCAAAGGTCCTGGGCTGTGTTGATGTCTTTTAGTTTATTCTTGCCTTTTCCTCAAGGGCCTTGTGTTCATATAGGTCTCTTAAAACTCAACCCAAGAAGGGAAACTGTGGACTAGTATTCCAGAAGCCAGGGCTTTGCTCCCCCATCGTAAAATCTGAGTAAACCCATCTTGTTTTATTTTTCTCATCTCTAATATTGAGATACAGCAATAGGTTGGCAGCTAATACTAAAGAGAGGGGAATAAGGTGCATTTGATGGAGCTCTGCTAGAGATAGAAACACATCAGGTGCCATTTCAGGAAATTACATGGGAATTTTTATCCATCTTGCTAAGCTGCCACGTCATAAAGTCACAGACTCTTAATACCATCAGAACTCAGGTAGAATTCCTCCATGTTGATTGTCATACATATTGTTTCCAGTTTCTGAAGTAGCCATGATTTGTTTGTTTTAAGGTACACTGTTTTCAAAGAATAGCCTTTAGAACTCTTGAATTCAGAGATCTTCCAGTTAGTCAAAGAATGGGTCCAGTTTTCAGATTCTCCATGCCATGCGTGCATCTCCCTTCGACTTTCTTCATGCTGGTCATTGCTCTAGATGTTGATTGTTTAAGACAAGTGGGTAGGAAGACGGAGAAGACGGGAACTTAGGCTCACATTTTTGGTGTCATGGACAGATCTTGGGTTAGGTTTTCATTGTTAGTTTAACTAAGTTTGCAGGTTTGCACTGAATTTCTTCCCCTACTCTCCTCTTCGGCTGCTTAAATAGATCATCAGGACTGTCTGTGCTTCTGATGAAAGTGCCCCACACTGCCCTGGGCATAAGCTAAATTCTTTCTCTCCCATTTAGAAGAGAAGCCAGATTGCTCCAAGGCCCGCTGTGAAGTCCAGTTCTCTCCACGTTGTCCTGAAGATTCTGTTCTGATCGAGGGTTATGCTCCTCCCGGGGAGTGCTGTCCCTTACCCAGCCGCTGCGTGTGCAACCCCGCAGGCTGTCTGCGCAAAGTCTGCCAGCCGGGAAACCTGAACATACTAGTGTCAAAAGCCTCAGGGAAGCCGGGAGAGTGCTGTGACCTCTATGAGTGCAAACCAGGTATGCACGAGCTCTGTCTCAGCAGCCTTGTTCCTTTGCATCAGAGGGTAGCAGATCCCTCCTCAGCCCACCCCTGGCCTCTCCTCTCACACAGAGATGGGCCTTCTCACCGGTGTACTGCGAATCTGCCACTTTGGGCTAATGGCAGCTTGACTCCTGGCCTTCTAGTCAGAGAACCAGAGTAATCATCCACTGGTACATAAGTGCCTTCAGAGAGCGAGTGTGTCTTCCTCGTTTCTTCTTTTTTTCCTTCAAAGTATGCTTGACTGGGGAGGTAGGGTTAAAATTTATGGTACTAGAGCAATCTGCTTCATTTCCCCAGGGAAGGTCAGAGACCTTATTTGCAGCTGTATCTGCCACTTTGAATTATTACATTTAAAAACAATCATCACACATAAAACAAAGTTATTTTTAGATGAATACATGCATCAGAACGCCAGAAGTTTTATAATGCAACACTCAGCCCCAATCTTTCTCTTTGCCAATTCCCCCCCATCTGCCCTCTTTACTTTATAGCATGTGCCAAGTCATCTTTGACTGTTTACTCACCCTCTTTGCCAGCATTTGATGTACTGTTGTGTCCCAGCTGTTTCTTGCTTTATATTATTTCTAACATCCTTGCTCTTGTGGCAGCATTTCCGATGTGGTCTGTGAACACTTCTGAGTTACAGTGATTTCCTCTTTGCAAGTTTCTAATCATCGGCCAGTTGTTTTCTTTGCCTGGGCTTTTCTTTTTGTTTTTTTTTTTTTAACTGCTAGATAAATGCTCCAAGCAAAGTGATCCCTTGTCCATCTCTTGAACTATTCTATCACTCAGAAATGCCTCTGGCTAACTGTCACCATTCATGTAACCACTGCTGGTTTAATTCTTCTCTGTCTTGATTGTAACTCTTTATTACCTCATCCCTACCTCTTTCCTGACACAGAAAATTTGAGGCATTTTGTAGTTCTGTAGCATGAACTGAAGTAACATGCTGACACGGGGACTGGGCTTCTGGAAGCAAGGAGACTTTGGAAATGTGTCAAGAGCTAGTATTTCATTTAGGGACTCCCAGAGCAAGTAAATGTAACAATAAACGCTGCCTCTCTGTTTGCCCCCTTTCAGTTTTCGGTGTGGACTGCAGGACTGTGGAATGCCCTCCTGTTCAGCAGACCGCGTGTCCCCCGGATAGCTACGAAACTCAAGTCAGACTCACCGCGGATGGTTGCTGTACTCTGCCAACAAGGTTAGTTTGTCATTAGTTTGTCGAGGTTTCTCCTGGTTTGTTAGCATCATCTAAGGTACATTTTGCACATGCAGTTTGTTTTCCCATGAGAAACCTAGTCCTTTCCTGTTTCTCTGGAAGACATCACTGAACTGTTTGTGTTACTTGGTATTCACATATATCTTTCCTCAGATCAAAACCAGGTGTCATCAGGTAGAGTTGTTAACCCTTACAGATTCTTTCTACAAGGATGCCTGTACGCGTTTGAGGGCTGGGAACTATACAAGCCAATATGCCCCTCTGTCTATAGATAGGGAGGCAGGCAGTGAGGCTTCTATCAAGAGTAGGGACATCATTTGATCCTCTGCAGTGAATCTTGTAGGTGCTTAAACAACATGTTCATTGTGATGAAACATTGCATGCTTCATAGAACCATTCCACAGGACCCTTGATGTTTGGAATCACACATCTACCCAGACCCATTTCTTGCTGAAGCCAAGAGGAGTCTTAATTCTTACAGTGCTTTTTGGAGTAACAAATACATCTCTCTTTGGCTTGACTAGGGGGAAGAGCCACTGTCATTTTAATCCTAGTAGCAGGGCATGTACTTAGTCCCCTAGAACTAGTTTTGCTCTGGAACATGAGAATTTCTGGGTCCTGTCCTTTATAGTCTGTAAAGCACCACCATAGAGCTGTCCCTTCGTACTTGGCTTTGGGGGAGACTGTGCTTGGATGTGTAGGGTTTACAGTCTGTTTTCCCCCCACTACTTACCCCTCTTCTCTGCCATGACCTCCCTTCCATTGTTTGCAGGACACCAAGCCATCTTTGTGACTAAGTCATCTCAAGTTTTTCAGCTTTCGTTCTACATTTAATAGGATGAGTTAAAACTATGCCTTATTTAACTCCATTTCCTCAGTCCCCCAGTGCCAGGCATTTGGTCTCTAGGTTTGTTGCGTGAGTACCTGTGATTATACAAATGGTTTGGTAAAATAGGAGTATATGTGGTCCATAGGAAGGTAAGTATCAGTTATTTGTCCATAATTGAAGAGACATCCAGAGTTTGTTACAATAATTACTTTTTCTTTCTTCTTATAAAATAAGTTAGATCCTTGGCATCTCCTTAGCCTTTGTTCTGTCAAACCTAGGATTCTCTAAGATATGTCCTTTATGCTGTATCGTAAAACAGATGCAAAGATTTTTGTGAAGATAACATGCATTGGTGTAACAACCTTCCTATGACATTAGAATGTGATAATTTATGTGCAGATGCTTAGGAAGGGGTGAAATATTTTGCAAACATAAGGTATTACTAATCAGTAAAGGAGATAAATGGAGCATCACTAACAGTAACAGATGTCCCTTCAGGGTCTTCCTGAAAAGGAAGATGGTACATTAAATTGGAGAACCTAATTAATCAAAACTAAGCCAATTGTTAACAAGGAAGTCCTTTAGAGAGGAAAATGGACAATTCTCAGTTCACTTTTATAAATGTCATACAGCGCCATCTGCATATAGGAGGCACAGTCGGCTGTTTTTTCAGTCACTCTAGGGGGTTGAAATAGGTAGAAGCTACAGGAAGGCATATTTAGTCTCAGTTTAAGAAGAAACTTTCCTATAACTAGTGATGTTCAGTAGTGAATTGGCTGCTTCTTGAGGCAGACAGGGCTCCCTGGAGCTGGATAGATTTCTTTCCGTCTGGATGGCCACCTGCCTGGAATGCTTAGAAGAATCATATTAGGTTGGAAAGGAGGTTGAACTAGATGCCTTCCATTTTATCCTCAGGCTTCTGTGAGTCTAGTAAGTAAAACTTGAAGGTGATTATTAGTGTATTGACATAATTTTGACTTCAGCATTCAAAAACGAAGAATGGTCAGAGTTAAATTTGCCTCTAATCAAGACATTGAAAACAGAGAAGGAAGTCATTCAACATCCTACTGTAAATTATTTGCAGAGATGGGATAGGTTCTCACAGGTCTTTAGTTTCCTGTATGTCAGATTATCAGTGACCCATACTCATCTCCTGCCCATTTGTTCGCTTTTGAGCAGGCCCTCCCCCCCAGCTTTCTCACCGCTGTGCCTTTGCAGTTGCCATGATCTCTTCCCGGACCCCCTTGTGCTTCTGCATGCAGTAGGCAGCTTCTGCCTCTCTTTCAAGACTGCTTTTCCTTCTCTTTGAAGTGTTGTCAGTTTTGGCCCCTGAAGATGACTGAGATGTCCCTCTCTGCTCTCTTATCATCCATCCCCCATGTATCTTTTTGTCATAGCACTTTTCATAATACATGGAACACACTGATTTTTTTTTTGTCTGTCCCTTCTGTTCTATGTGATTCTCAAGGAAAGGGAGTATTTTGTAGCCTCTTGTACCTAAATGTATGTTAGCCCACATCTACTGGTGAATGAATGAATGAACGAAGAAAGGCCCACTCTTAGCCAAGTTGATTTATATGTTGAAGAAAAGAAAAAGAATGAATAGTTTTAGTTTCTTGTTATCTTCCTGCCATTGGGTGGAAATACTACTCCTTGTCTCATTTTCAGACCCTTGTATTTTTCCCCCAATCCCCATCTTTATGGTACAGTACTCCTCAATCCTGTAGAAACCCTCCATTCCAAGCACGGCACTCATCTCTCAGCATGGGATGCCTTTATCTCTCCATTCCATCTCTTTTCATATTGTTCATCCAGCAGGACTCTAATTAAATTCTTCTCTATCCACGAGGTCTTCATGCTTCAACCAACACATGTCCCACTGCCTACGAACTTCCCATGTATCTTTTCCTATGCTGTCAATTAATTATTGACTTTCATCCATTGTTATTGAATTGTTGTATGTGTGAAGTCTTGTCTCATCAGCTATGCAATGTTCCTAAAGGTCAGGAATTGTGTCATCTTTTCTTTTCCTCTGTGTATGTATTAGTGCTGAATGAGTTGGTAAATGCAGAATATACTCAAGCTGTGGCTTAACCCCATTCAGCTTAGTTTAGCATATTAAGTGGGTTCCTGCTTATTAAGGAGAGTGATGGGGTGATATGTCATACATTGATAAAAAGATAACAACCCAAATAATCGTGAAAATGGGGGAAAAAGGCATAATATGTAGTAATAATGGTAGTATTTTAAGAGGAAAACTATATAATTTTATTCTTATGTCTGAGCCATGTCAAATGACAACTTTTTTTTTTTTTGAGACTGAGTCTCACTCTGTCTCTCAGGCTGGGGTGCAATGGCGTGATCTCAGCTCACTGCAACCTCTGTCTCCCGGGTTCAAGCAATTCTCATGTCTCAGCCTCCCAAGTAGCTGGGATTACAGGTGCCCGCCACTACACCCAGCTAATTTTTGTATTTTTGGTAGAGACGGGGTTTCACCATATTTGTCAGGCTGGTCTCGATCTCCTAACCTCAGATGATCCATACACCTTGGCCTCCCAGAGTGCTGGGATTACAGGCATGAGCCACTGTGCCTGTCCCAAATGTCTACTCTTTAAGAGCATGCTTTTTAGGCATAAAGAAGAACATTATTGAACATATAAGATCCTATTATGATTATTTGACTTTGATCAGTGTATTTATAAGAGCATTATTAAGAAGTTAGAGCCATTTGAGAGCAAAGCCAATTATGTGGAGAAATCAGGGGAGAAAGCCCTTTGCATTTAGAACATAAGATAAAATATCTGAAACTTTAGCTGTAAAGAATTACCTTCAGTGAAAGTAACAACTCCCTTTTTATAAGAATTTATTGTACTTTCATGGGCTAGAAAGTGCATTTGTGGACTTTTCTCCCCTCTCTTAAAGAATACATTCCTCCTTCCTTCATTCTCTTTCAAATGGAATTGCTGTTCCCTGTGAGACTCTTTCACCCATTCGGGCCCTTTAACTGCCCCATTTCTGTGTGAGCTTGATTTAGTTAGTTTTCTCTTGAATTGTATGTTTTCAGTTGATTCATTCATTCATCAAACATGAATAGAGTTCTTACAAGTGACAGACACTACTCTCTAGATGTTCTTACCATGCATGTGTATCACTTTCCACTTCTCTCCTTGATGAATACTGCTTTTCCCTTCTACCTCTGGCCTTTGTGAGTATAGACTATTCCTTATTTCCTTGCTGCCTTTCTGTCTTGTTTAATGGCCCGTCTTTCATTTTCAGCTCTTTTGTGTCTTTTCTCTTGAACTTCATCCCGTTTAAACATCATTCCTATATGAGATATAATTAACTTTACCCATTATTTAATTCTGCCTTCCCTCAACTTGACTTAGACTTCCAGGCATCCCGCCATGTCTTTTTATCCTTTTTTCTTCTGTTGGCATGAAGACGTGATATGAGCTATATGGCAGCACATTCTACCTTTCAGGAGAGGGTGGAGAGGGATAAGAATTAGTGACTCTGGGCTTTATACTGGGCCTAAACGCTACACAATGAAAAAGGGAAAATGGACTATCTGTAGGGTTTAGGACACCTCGTGGTCCTTGGGAGTCCCTTTGTGAGTGTGTGCATGTACAGATGCTGCTGCACATAAGAGCATTTACAACAGAAGCTTACAAGACAGATACAGTAATGCAAATTATTTCTTTGCAGAGAAGAAAAAAACCAAGATAGTCTTTTAGTGACATACAGATAACAAAAGCGGTCACAGCTTAAATGTATAATGTGCCTTGCTGTTTATAAAACATTTTCACCATTGTTCGTATTTTATCATCACTTTAATTCTATGAGGAATTTATGGGCATGAGAATGGAGACTGAGAGAATAAAAGACTTGCAGAAAATCACAAATTTTCCTTGGTACAAGAGAGAGGCAGGTTCAAGGCTTCAACCCAGGTGTTTTGTTGTTTTGTTTTTTTTTTTAATTGATGACCTTGTACTCTTTCCACTGGAGCTTTTTTGATAACAATGTTTTGTTGTTTTTAAGTCCAAGAAATATATCGAGGAATATGAATTTATATCTCCTCAACACATTTCTATTAGCATACCACATACGTATTTCAGTTATTCATCGCTGTGTAAACAATTACCCCAAAAGTAGTAGCTGAAAATGACAAAGGTTGATTCTTTGTCCTGATCCTGTGTGTTGACTGAGCAGTTCTTCTGTAGCCAGCTGGCAGGTTGCCTGGGAGTAGATGTCCCTCCCATGTTTGGAAACTCAGCTGGGATGGCTGGAAAGACCCCTCTCCCCACATGATGTCAGAAGCGGGAGAGGAAGTTGCAAAGCCTTTGGAGACCAAGAGTTGGAAGTTACACAACACTTCTGCCACGTTCCGTTGGTCAAAGGAAGTCCCAGGACAAGCCCTTATTCAAAGGGTGGGAGAGTAGGTTTCACTTCTTGATGGGATAAGCTGCAAAGAATTTGTGGCCATTTTTAATCCACCCTAATCTACATTTAACCAAGATAGATACCCTTTAGATTTCATTTTCTGATGGCAGGAAGTTGGTGGCGTGTTACAGATACGTGACCCTTTTCCAAAAACTGATGCCCTTCTGGCCCTGGAATTCTGGGTCTTCAGGTGAAATTTGGGCAGCATTATAGTTAAGCCCCCTGTCCCCTCAGCAGCAGGCTTTCTGCTTTGTCTTCAGTTGCCTTTTGGCAATCCACCCAGGAGCAGACACGTGATTTAAGAGCCTCTGAGCACCACCTCACCTTTAAGTATCATTTAGCCAACATTATTTTTAACTTTCTGCTCCTTGAAGAGTGCTGTGACCACCTAGGTTAAACTAGGTTTTCTCTCATTGTACAACAGGGAATGCTACTTTGGGATACCAGAAGATCTGCCTGATAAAGCCAGGTCCATTTTTAAAACAATAACAGAACATAGAGATTCTCCTCTGTAATGTTTGATCTGAGAGAAATGGATTAACCAGAGGCAGATGCATTTGGAGGATGGATCCAGCCTGGGTTATACATCTGAGAGTCCATGTTCTCCTGATGTCCACCAGCCCAGACCTCAGCCTGGCTGGGCTATTTCTCAGGAAGGTAGAGAGTTACAAGACCACAATGTTGTCCCTGCACGTCCCCCTCCTTGCTGTCTCCAGTGTATGGGCCTAATTTTACAGACTCTTCACTTTGCCTCTACAATTTTTCGCCTGTATTTCAGATACAGGCTTACAGGGTAGACGTTAACTGGTTAAAAATCTAGACAGTAATAACTCCACCTTACTCACTTTCAGTGTAAGTCATGAGTTTTTTTAAATACCCTACGCTTTTTGATAAGTAACTTTATATCTTTTTATTAAGATGAATGAACTTATGTATTATTGACAGTCACCCGTTCTAAATTTATTTTTATAAAATTTATCCCAAATTTTTTGTTCTAAAAATTGTCATCAATTTCTGTTTTGTAAATCTGCCCTTCTTAAAAGTTATTGAGAAAAGTCCAATCCAGCTATTTTAAGGTAGAAATAAAGTCATTGTTTATGATGTTCAAAACTTAAAATAGAGTTGCTTCTGGGTTGCGTGCATTTCAGAAAGCCAGATTCCCAAGCTTCCTCCTGGCTCCTGCCTCTCTGACCAGAGGGCCTGATTCTCTTCCAGAACCTATATCTGGAACATGTGTATCTCTTGCATTCTGAGACACTAGACCAAAAATCTTATTTTATTTTTAAATCAATCTTCAGAAGTATTTTTGGACTTGTTTTTTTCCCCGTTAGCTTCTAATTAAAAATGTTAGACTACCTGTTAGCTAAAATGTTGACTAATATGTGACTTCTGTTTTCACCAAAAAATATAATAGATTGTGTTGGACACATGAAATTCTAAGCACAGTTTCACTAGAAATATTGACAAGCCAGAATCACAGAGCTTAACACAGGAGCTCTGTCCAGCTGTCTTGCTGTCCTGTTTCTTAGAGGAAGCATTAGAGAGCTGGAAGGGTCCTACCTGGTGAGCATCGGCAGAGCAGGGCTGTGTGACACATACCAAGCTGCATTGTCTTCTGTGGCCCTGGGCTCAGTTACCACCAGGCCCTCTCCAGCCCTGCCTCTCAGAAGACCGAACATTCTGTGTCGTGCACTTTGTTATTGTCTGTAAGCAAACACATACCTGTGAGTAAACCATTCAGCAGCTAAAGAATAGTCCTGTAGGCATCACCTGGTGCTATTCAGAAAGGGCATGAACCGTGCATTCAAAGCTAGAATCCAGGCCCACTTCCGCATCAGTTTGAGTGAGGCTCTCCCATTATCTGGGTCTGTTTTTCTATCTAAAAAAGAAGGAGGGGAGGAGGGATTCCATTGTCTCAAAAGTAACTTCTACCTCTAAATTTCCAAAAGCCTTTAGAGGGCAAGGATCCCAAGCCACTAATGATGGGAAACAAAGGTATTAAGAAAAATTTTAGAAAATTTCAGAGCTCAGAAAATAATAGGAGAGATATATGGCTTGCCTAGGGGTAAGAATGGGAGAAAGTCCAAGGGAAGTCATAAAAGAATTATGAGGTTTTTTTAAAGTTTTCTTAAAATTAAAAAAACTTAGAAACAGCAAAATGAAATAAACTACTAGAGTAATGATTTAAGCCAGGGTAATCAAAACTGGTTGGATTGTGAAAGCTAAGTAATAATTCAGTAAAATAGATTGCCTATTTGGTCAATGGTTAGTTGACTGTTGCTAGTTACCTTTTTTTCTTCTTTACATCTATAAATAGATAAGCAGAGAATATCTGGCCAAAGGCTGACTCCACAAGATAAAAGTTTACTCTGTTAAACTGCTATCCAATAGAATGTCGATATCTCTGCCTGTCAGCCTGCCTTGGTAAATGTGCTGGGGAGGGCGATGTGTATATGGTTCCTGGTGCCCCCACAGGCTCACTTGTGTGAATGGCATCAGCCCATGCATGGTGCCCTCACAGACTCACCTGTGTGAATGGCATCAGCCCATGCATGGTGCCCCACAGGCTCACCTATGTGAATGGCATCAGCCCATGCATGGTGCCCCCACGGGCTCACCTGTGTGAATGGCATCAGCCCATGCATGGCTACTTGCTGGCTCCTGGACCCATATTTGCACTTGTTTCTCCCCTTCTATTGCCACATCACTTTCCCTGAGGTCCGACTCTGTGTGTGTCTTCTCTCCAGTTTCTCCATGTCCATATTGCCCTTTTCTGTATTTCACGCTTCATTGTGCATCCACACGCAGAATTATATTCATGGACAAGTTTTAGGTTCTCTCTTCCTAATTGTGTGATTGGACCATTTCTTTGTGTCTCTTAAAATCAAAAAAGATCTACTCAAAGTTCCTTTTTTCCTTGTTTGAACCTCAGTTTTACTTCTCTCCCATAAAACATTGACCTTAGAAGACAATTTCCCACTCATATCCTGTCCTATCATCACAGCTCCAAACACTATAACTTTAGCAAAGGAAATAAGATGAAAGAAAGGATGATAGTCCCATTGTGTCTGAAAGATATGTCAGATATATAGCCCATGACCAAAGTGAAGGTCAGTCAATGTCCTTTGCTTTCTCTATAACATCTAAATATTTGCACTGAGCTGCTTCAATTTGAAATTGTGCTCTCAAGAAAATTCATTTGGTTGGTGCTGTCTTGCATTATGATAATAGAATCTTAGCAGATGCTAGCACACTGTTTCTTGTGAATAGATAGAGATATTTAGAAAAAGTTTTCTGGAGTTCCAGAATTCACAGCCTGAAATTGATTCATACTGGATGAGGCCAGCCAAATGGAATCTTTGGCAGGTTATCCCTTCCCTTCAGAAGCACTTGAGTTAAATCAAAATTAATCTAACCACATAGCTACAGTGAGTGAAACAAGGTACAGATTTAAAAATGCTCCAATCAGTTAAAACAGTTAAATAATTAAATACTCATTGAGTACCTCATGGAAGGCAGAACACTGCTTGGTGTGGGGTATAGTGGTGAATAAAATGTGGCACATGCCTAAAGGATCTTAACATCTTACAGATACGACCAATGCCAGTCTCAAAAAGGCTCCCACGGTTTGGAAGGTAATAAGAAGGAAACATACAACATGCGCCCACACACAGTCATCGGCCTTCAAGGAAAGAATCAATTAATAGACATTCTTTCTACCAAACAATGAAAACCAAATTTAAGAAAAACCATACAGCAATATGCCAGCTTTAAATCCAAACTAAGAAGTCAAGGACCTCAAAAAGCACATACACATATGAAACAGCAGATGACAGTTTTCTCTTATGCCTCTCTTCCTCCTGAAAATGTAGTAGGACTGGAGGGATTTTCTTATTCCTCTGCTCTGGAACATCTGTCTACTTCTGAGAAGTGGACTGAGCAGCAGGATCAAGAGCCCTTTAGCGTTCTGTGTGCTGAAGTACTTATCCTTCCGTGATAGAGCTTTCTGGAGTTTGTCAACTGTTATCTCCAGAGCTGCAGCCTATAACTCTATGGGTTAAAGCCTTTTGTTGGGAGGTGGGAGAATCACACAAGGGTCAGGGACTGTCAACACAGGGCACATTAACCCAACCCCACAAATAGGTCAAAGCCAGAAACTTCCTGAGGGTAGTTTGAAACTGTCAGGTCATGTTCAGAGCTCAGAAACCACTTCTTTTTTTTTAATTCTTGGAGACAGTGTTCAGTTTTTGTAGGCCATAAATAATATTTACTATGAATCCATGTGCTTTTACCATTGTGCTACGAAATTAAGTTGCTTAGATCACGCCTACTCAAGCTAACCAGTTTTAACTGTCCCTGCATATGCATTTTCAAAAGGACTTTATCAAATTAAGAGACTTGTAATTAATTATCATGTCCATCTGTTCTAAGATAGTGTCTCAAAGAAGATGGCACTTAACAGTTTGAGCTTCGTTTTTTTTTAAGATTGGTGTATTAGTAGATGAACACACCAATCTTAGATGAATTTCCATAATTCCATTCATTTTTCTTGTTGTTATTCCCTTTAATTTGAATAATTTCTCTAGCTGCTTTCTGGGAGTAAGTAAAATAAAGTTATATAATTTGTAAAATATGTATTAGCATGGCATAGATTTGAAACATTCCTGACTCTTGACATGCTATTATGGTAGCATTCTCTCTGTTTTTAAACACATGCAGAAAAAAAATTGGAAGTATATTTGAAGCTCATCTTTCTCAACTAAGAAAAGAACATCTATTCTCTTGCCCTCTGTCACAGTAATTTTTGGGCCAAAAGAGCGAGTCAACTCATGACTAAAAAAGCCAGAGTCTATATTAAACTCTGTTGTTTTTAAAACAAAATAATTGTAGGAATTCCATGTTATTATTGGACCTATCCCCAGATTGAAGAAAATATGCTTTCCTAGAAGTAAAGCCCTTGCCCATTGGAGATGAAGTATCTCCCTAGTAGAGTGTTTGATTTGTCAATAATTCACTTCAGATGTGTAAGTGCTGTCCTTCTGTACTAGGGCATTATGCTTTTTTGTCTCACCATGAATTTGACCCAGTGTCTAGTCTTATTTTGTGTTTGTCTTAGTCCTGAAAACAAGCAAGGCTGTTTCACAGTGGCTTCCTGTTTAATCCGAGTGGTGGTGGATATCACCAGACAGTGTATATACGTGGCCCTCTGAGTCAGACAGAGAGAAAGTAACTTAACTGAATTTCATAAGCCTTTCAGTAAAGTTGAAAGCAGAATCCACAGCATGATGATATTGAAACTCGGAGGTCTTTCCCGACCCTCATTTGCTGTATCATTATCATGGCATATGCAAACAGAACAGATCGGAACTGCTCTGCAAAAATGCTTTGTGAAATTACTTCCATAGCTAATAAGCAAGTCTAAAATGTTAAAGCTCTACCTCTAATGAAAATACCAAAAGCAACCCAAATCATGGAATATATTTTACTCTTCATTTGCACCTTTACATTGGGTATAGATTATTGGGTTACTTCCTCATCATTGTAGTTGCCAAAGTTTGCAGAGGATTCAGGGTTATATTTGTCTGGTAGACATTTAATGGCTAACTGGAACCCAGGAGGTAGAGACAGCTGGTTTCTCTTGGCCTTGCTCAGTCTGTAGTGAATATATCACACAGACAAGCGCTTTGTAAATTATTTTTTCCTGGCTTTGCTTTTGACAAGGGAGGAAGTCACATGTCATGACTCTTATGATAATATGATCAGAGACAGTGATTTCCATAGCTAGATCATGAAGCGTTTTAATGATAATTCCTAAGACATTAGATTGTGGATTCTTTGAAGGCAAGGACCCACCCTATATATTTCATTCTCATCAGTGCCTAGCACGGGTAAATAATGAATGCTTTTAACTAAATATATAGACAATTAGTCTGCAGCAGAAGTCCTAGCATCAAAACCTCATAGTATTCTTGGATTGTTCAGGGAACAGATATTTTGGGCATTTTTGTTATGTGCCAGGCATTGGGCTGCCCAGCAGGAATAAAATATAGTCACTGATGTCTAGGAGCATATATTCTAAAGGGAAGGCAAATATGTATCAGTCATTGTTAAAGTGTTTTGTGTTTTGGAAGTAGAAGTATGCAAAAGCAAAAAGTTCACAGAGCAAAGACATGCTAATTCCCATTTAGAGAACTGTCAGATTTGACTTTTGAACTGAGTCTTATATGAGTCCAAGTTCACCAGATGGAGAAAGAGAGAAGAGCATTCAAGGCTGTGGTTGTTGTTGTTGACTTTTTGACTTGTGTCCTGCAGCTTAAAACATTAACACTCATTCCACCTACATTTATGATTCAAGAAAAAGGAAATTCCTAACAATATTGGGTTTTCCTGAGTTAACCACCCCATTGCAAGACTACATTACTTAAGATGTTTTATTACTTTGATGTTGCTTACAAGTAAAGACGCTTCTTAGTATGGTATGCAAAGCCCCTTATTACTCAGCCCTGACCTCCCTCTCTGGCTGTGACTCCTGTCAGCAACCCCATAGTAGTCCCAGCCCTCCTCTTAGCACATAATGTGGTGGGCTAAACTATTAGTTCAGACTAAACACAGTGTATTCTTTCTTGCCTTTGTAAATTTAGTGTGTTCTTTCCTCTACCTGGAATGCCTTTCCTCTGTGCCCACTCCCCCACATTTGATGGTCATTTCACAAACTGTGCCACTCACACCCCTCACCACCACCACCACACGCAAACACACACACACACACAGCATCAGCTGTTTATCTTTGTGCCTCTAGTTAGAAAAGGCATCATGGAAGAAGTGATCGTTAGGAATGAACGGTGGTCTATGAGGCATGATGAGGGTCTTCAGTGTAGAAGATACAGAGTAGCTCCAGCTTTTCTCTAGCAGCTCTCAACAGCTTGAGTATCAGCACAGAGGAAGTCAGGGGGTTGAATCACAATTTACAGTTGGTAATTCTTGGGGCTGACACGTTTTCTTTAATGTGCCTTTTTTTCTACTTTTAAATTGGTTATCGATATTTAAAAAATGGCACACTTCACATAAAAATCTGGCTTCTCTTAAGTAAATGGAAGGTATGGCGTCATTGAGTTTCCTCTTCGGCGTGAAATGAGTAGTGATACCTTGTTAGAGGTCACAGACCTTCTTGAGGTATCTACAGTCCCCTTCTACTCTTTCAGGATTCCTACCTGACTCCTGTAGACATTCAGGTTTGCCATCTCTGGGATTAAATAAGTTGGGGTTGGGGTCAAGGGGACAGAAATAGGAGGAGGATAAAGAGGCAGGAAAGGTAAAGGCGTTAGGAAGATGGTGATTCAAGTGAAACACCATGGGTTCTGGGCTCCATTGCTAAAGAGGTACAGTCAGGAGGAGGTTCCGTCTGTGGAGAAAAGGACACAATATGGGGAGTGGATGCCTCAGTGAGTTTGAAGTGTCAGTGTGGTAGAGCATGGGCCAGGGAGAACTGGAAGGATGGACCATCGTAATCAGCAAATAGGATGTGTGACTTCAGAGAGTTCAGAGAGCTGTGGCCACAGAACTGAGTCACCGAAGTAGAGCGGGCAGCAAGGGTCACTGGATTCTAAAAGATCAAGTGAGGCCAGAGTGTTGAAAATACTTTGTCCACATAGACTCTTCAAGCCTCTCAAATTATATTCATATAAAACAGCTAACAGGTGTTGTGTGCTGCTTCTGTATTCCAGGCACTATCCTGGGTGCTTTTCATCAGTTCATTTAATCCACATAGCAATCATATGACATCTAGGCACTTTAATCGTCCCCACTGTACCTATGCTACAGTTGAGGAAGGTCACATCGTTCCTAAGTGGCCAGAACTTGACCCTAAGACTGCCTTTCAAAGTTCATTCCCCAAACCTCTGCCCCCTAAGGCATTGGATAGAAGACAGAGTCATAGGGAAAGTTTGCATGAGAGGAAAGCAACAATGTTGGAAGTAGCCAGTGGTCAACTTGGATAATGTTGACCTCCTTTCCATCCCAGGTGAATAAGTGAGTAGTAGCGAGGAAGTCTCACTGGAGATGGATATAAGGAAATAAAATCTTTAGGGGAGAGTCAGGTAAATGTTAGAAACAAGTTTGAGTGGTGCATTAAGTGTTTTGTTCAGAGGATGGGGTAGTTTGTCTGCAGAGGAAAGTTTGGAGGAAGCAGGGGAGTCAGTTGGAAGAGAGGTTGACACAGAAGGGTGAGTCCCTGAGAAGCAGAGCAGTGCTCTCTGGAGATGTGTATTCCTTGGAGGATGAGAGACAATACAGTCTTTCACTTTGCGCTGATGACAAGAATGAGAGGCTGGGAATTGACTGCCCAAAGGGATCCAAGATGCATGCTTAAAGTCATCTGTTTCAGCGCCAGCTCAGGCCCCAGATGGCTCTAGCGTCCTCAAAGAGTGTCAGCAGCCAGGCAGTGGAGGCTTTGCTCAAATTTTCAAGTAGAAGGTTAGTCCAGACATCGCTGGTGTTTGTTCTTTGTGTGCTCTGGGGAGGAGATTGAATAGTCAACATCCCATTGTGTTCTCATTCGTGGTTATATGTATGAAGCTTCCCTAAACTAAATCCCTAACCTTAGGGCCAGAACGCTGTGTATCCCCAGCCCCAACCCAGCTTAGTGCCTGCTGCACGTACACACTCGGTAAACAGCTACAAAATCATTGCATGTTCATAAACAAGCTGATTCACTGTTCCAGAGCATCTCTTCTCTGAGGCAGTTGGCAATTCCACTCTGAAGTGGGAAAAACTTACGTTGCTGTACTACAACTTACTCTCTGTGTCCCAGCCCCGTTCTCCTCCTTTCTACAGTGTGATGTGCCAATTTGCCTTTCTACTTTTCCTGACTAGTCCTTCATGCAGCTCTCACTCCCATCCTGACCTCCTCTGTAAAGCCATCCTACCAGCCGTGAAAGCAGATGCCATTGTCTTCCCCTAGACCTGCGGAAGTGAAGGCAGGGAGCCTTCCGTTCCTGGGACTTGGCCAGCTCTCTGTATGCAATATCAGATTGTTGAGCTGGACTGAGTGGCCCAGGATTTCTGCCAGATCCCAGCTCTAACATTTCAACAGGGGCACGGGCCCTGCGATTATTTTCAGCTGTGTTTCTGCTGTGTCCCCTCCCACCCACCTGCCACCAGGGTTGAGTCCCTTCAAAACTATCCCCAACTTTTTTTTTTCAGCCAGTCACATCTAGGTAGTAATTTGTGAAAGATGCCGTTGTTTTCTCCCCACCACACCTATTTTCTGTGGGGCAGAGTCCTAGAAGATAATTGTTAACTTCTTATAGGATCCACGGAGACTTACAACTTCTATTTTCCTACAGTTTATACACCACCTTTCTTTCAACTTGGTACCTTAATATAAGTTTCCCAAGCCACACGCCAGCCTTGAGGAGGAAGCTAGGAAGGGAGGAGCTTAATGATGCCTTATTATTATTACCAATAGTAGGAAGGCAAAGGAATAGTTTATTTTTTATTTATTTTACAGTGTTTTATTTCCATAGGTGTTAGGGAAACAGGTGGTATTTGGTTACATGAGTAAGTTCTTCAGCAGTGATTTTTGAGAATTTGGGGCACCCATCACCTGAGCAGTATACACCAAATCCAAACCTAATGTCTTTAGCTTATACCTTTCCTACATGGGAGCGTGTCCTTTGATTCCTCCCCCCAGAAAAAAAAAGCATGAAAACAACAACAACAACAAAGGCAGAGTGATTTTCTGGTGGTCTCCGAAGGGAGAGTGGTGAAGAAGGTGCAGTTTCTGGTTGGCAGGTGACAGCTCGCTGTACACAGGGGAGGGATGGCTGCGGGAGGGGAGAGTGTGGTGCCCAGAGCAGGGCTGCCCTTGCTGTGTCTATAGCTCAGTGGCAGTGCTGGGGGCGGAAAGGCCAGGAAATCACAGGAATAAGCTTGAGATAGGGGAGGAGGAGTGAAGGAGGGTTAGTTATTCATACATACAGAGGCATGGGAAAACTGTGAGCCTAAGGGACTTCCATAGGAAGGAGTGCTGTTTTCCATAAGAAGTTGGACCCTCAGATAGGAAACCTGTTTCTTTGTGGATATTTTATTTGCAGGCTTTTTTAAACTTACACATTCCTGGAAAGAGGTAAGAAATTTAATCAGTAGAAAGATAGTACATCAAATTTAATTAAAGTTGAAGCTACTTTTTATAGAATAGCCCTGTGTTTTATGTGTCATTATCATTTCCATTCCCGACAAGCTATTTCATTAATACACTGTGTAGAATCCTAGTAGCACAAGTGCTTTGCCCTTTTCATTCCTCATTTATCCTTGTTTCCTGACCAAAGGGAAACCTCCCACCCACCTGTAAATAGTAGTTTTTAATTTATAGATAGTGATGTCTCTGCTTTTGAAGGCCTCAGTTCTGGTGTGTAATAAATCCATTATTGGAAGAAATCTCTTCCAGAGGACCTCACTGGCTTGTTTTCCTGTAGGATATGGGCAGAGGAAGATCAGGGTCTGCTGGGGAAGGTGAGGAGTGTGATGGCTTGCTGCTTCCTCTGCAGAAGGAGCTTACTGTCGGGAAAGTTAGGATAACATCAGCATTGGGTGGAACCCAACCCAGGACGATACCTGTCAGGGAATGGCGCGGGGGTTGGGGGGCACTCCTGTTCTTTGCTGAAAGGGCTGTGGGAGGGGCAAACAGGACTCCTACCCCTATGGCCTCCTCCAGGGATCCCCTATGGGTCACCCTCTTCTAAAGTTTCTCTGGTCATTGTAGTAAAACAAACTATTGACCCTTCCACTTAGTTATGAAGGGTCTAAAACATGCCTAATGGTAGGGAGACATCAGCATGTAGCATGTTGTTTCATTTCGGGCCTTGCTTAGAGTCTTCTTTAGTAGGGGGAAAAAAAGTTACATAATTATTACGCCCCCTGCCCACCCCCCCCCACCCCCGCCACAGAAAGCAAAAAATCAGCAGTACACAGGCCCTATTTTGAGATGGGCCTGAGGGTTGAGGTGCTTGGAGAGAAGGAGGGTCAGGTGAGTAAGGGATGAGAGGTGACTGATGTTCCTGAAGGACAGGGTGCAGGTGAGTGAGAAGAGGATGAGCTGAGGTCAGATCGCAGCAGTGTCGGGGGGTGGGAATGGCAATGATAGAATCAAAGGATTTTATATTTAGAGAAAGGTTTATTATGATCCAACTGTCTCACTTTATGGTTGAGAAAACAGTCTCCAAGAGTTTAAGTAGCTTGCTAGCAGTCACACGTTTTTCTTCGGGGTGACAGTATGGGATACATTGTTAGTGTTTCTGTTCTTTTCTTTCCTTGTATCTCTCACTCTTAAGCAGTGGTATTCAAGAACAAGTACTAGTAATCATTGTTCTCATTATAATGTTAAAACTGGTCGTACTTGTTTTTTTTTCAGTGGAAAGTGCAAATTAAACTGTGACCACCCAGGCTGTGCACATCTAGGCACAAAGTTCTTGGAAAGTGGATTGCAGATTCCCATCAGCAGAATCTCCTGGAGAGCCGTTTATATGGGCAGATTCTGGAGCCGCTCCCCAAACTTGCAGCAAAACAGTGATCCCTGGGATCTGCATTTTAAACAAATTCCATAGTCCTTCCTTCCACATACTAATTTTGAAAAGGACCGTACCTATAAGCTTGCAGTTTAAAATGCATAAAAATAAATATAAAACAATACATGCTGTAACCCCTGACTTAGTATCCATGAAAAAGTTTATTTCAGATTATGCTTGGGTACCTTTATCATTTTTTTACTATTATTTATAAGACAAGTAAGACATGGCCGCTGCACTGGAGGAATTCACAGGAGAAACAGTATGATTTTAATTTAGTATGATAGCCAGTACACTTGTTAGTATGTACTGTTGAAAGTCAGAGGATGGAAAATTAATCCTGTTTGTTTTTTGATCAGAGAAGTTCCTATAGGATAGGTGGTCTTAAGGTTGCGGGGCATTCACCAGGGGCAAGAGAGAGGCAGGAATTTGAGACTGGGTGACATGAGCTGTGGCTGGAGTGATAAGGGCCTAGGGGCAGGTGGTTCAGTGAAGTCAGATCATCATTGTTGCTGGAGTGTAAGGTGTGTACAGGAATCAGTAGAATATGGAAACTAGCAGGTAGAGGCAGACTTGGGAGCACTTGCAAGCTACGCCCAGGAGCTCAGACTGACCTCTGGCCTGCCTGGGATTGTCTGTGAAGTCCAGGAAGCGAAGGACATGAAGGGAAGGCATAAGTGTATACTCACCGCCCTTCAGCCAGCAGCACCTCCTAAGCGGGTGAGTGCCCTCTAGGGGTTTACATGATTTCTGAGTTCTGCTCATCGTTCTCAGGCTCTCAGGTGCGCACTGAGCTTGAATCCATTACCTACTTGAGAAAAAAAAGACAGCTTAACCAAGTCCCACCTGGCTGCAGCTGTAACTACATTATGCAAAAATGTATTAATGTGGTACCTGGATTGATCATCATATTAATACTGAGGATTACATTAGAGGCTTAATTTTTCTGGCTGCTTGCAAATACAGGTTCCATCTTCTTTGAAGCTAAAAAGCCCTTACCCCCACATATTGTATGATTCCATTTATATGAACTATCCAGAATTGGCAAGTTTGTAGAGACAGAACATAAATTAGTGGTTGCTAAGGGCTAGGGTAGGGGAAATGGGAGTGACTGCTAGTGTGTACAGGGTTTCTTTTTGAGGTGATGAAAATGTTCTAAAATTAGGTACTAGTGATGGTTGTACAATCCTGTGAATATAAAACCACTGAATTGCATACTTTAAAAGGATGATTGTTATGGTAAGTGAATCACATCTCAATAAAGCTGTTTTGTTTTTTTATTTTTAAACCCTTAGCACTTCTGCTCAAGTTGTCATGCAAGTAGCTCTGCCTGGGGTGGCCTTTATGAGTTCACAGTATGGAGATCTCAGTGCTCTCCTTCTCACCTTCTTTTGTATTTTTGTTTTGTTGTGTTAATGTTATTCCTGTCTTGTTCATCTCCAGTTCACTTCCACTTAAGAAACATTTATGTGACTATACGTGGTAGGTACTAAAAGAGCATATGTTAAGATGAGTCCTCAAGTTACCACAAAATAGAGAAAGAGGGGGGCTGTAAGAAAAGTGTGGTGTTTGGGGGTTCAGAGAAGAAGCTTTTATCTGAGGTTGACCTAGAAAGACAGCTGGGCATAAGGGCTGGATGAGGAATGTGCAGAGGCCAGGAGGGCAGGCAGGGCACAGACAGCAAAGTGGGGGCTTAATTTGGAGAAAAGAGCATGACCGTAGCACTGGAAAGTGAAGGGAAATACTGGCAAACAGAATTGGAAAAGGAATATATGGACTTCACAGTGCCAAATGCTAGGCTGAGAAGGTGACACATAAAATGAGGAGTAATAGAAGATAAATTTTGACTGCATAAGTACAGGAACTGAGCCTTAGGATGGGTGTGACATGGTTTGAGAGAGACAGAGACTTGGGCAGGGGGAGATTAGACTAGAACTGGAAACTGGGGAGAGGGCTTCAGAAATGAGGGTAAGTGTTGAAATCAGCTCACTGCAGTGTTTCTCATGGTAGTCTGTTTCCTCTGCCCCTTTTGTGTTCTCCTTTCCTTTGCTTGCTCCTTATCCAGCAATTGGGATAAAGGGTAGGGGAAAGATTAGAGAGGACAAAAAGAATTGAAATAAAGAGAAAGAATGTGATGAGGACGGGGTACAGGTTGCATGCGTCAGTTCTTCTGTAGTTCAGCATTTCCTCTTCATGACTCAGGAGAGGAAAATCTAGTCTCTTCTAGTGGAAAACACAGAGAACAGGAAGCCCTATTTAAAATCAGGTCAATTGACTAAGCTGTGTAACTCCTGTTCCCATTGGTAAAAGGGAAGAATACCTCCTGCAGTGTGGGTTAACTAGAGAATCTAGAATAATCTTACTAAAGAATTTTTTTAAAACTACGTTGGGCTAATAGCATTTGTTGATATAACAGACTTCCTGGGCAAATACGGGTCATGATGGGGTCCCCTTTTCTTACCTGACAGAGTGAATGTAAGCATACCTGTTGAAAACTCATGTGAGTAGTGTTATGTTGAACATAAGGAATTGCTGTTTGACCATTTCAACCTGCAAAATTGGCAGTTTCAGTAAGGTTTTAACCTAATGGATAGCTACCCAATAGATACCTGACCTAAGCCTAGATTTTCACCTTTTATGGTTCTTTCTAAGTTCTTTCTTCATTAAGATACTAATTTCAGGTTCAGGGGAAGCTGTGAAAAGTCAAAAGATGGTAACACTTAGATCAGAAGGGCTTGCAGGGAAGGAGACAAGGAGACAGGAGCCAGGGTCATACCAGCTAGCAAAACTAGGATCTTTATTATGCAGTCAGTTTAGATGTACAGCATAAAACATTTTCCTTTCCTAGGTGGGTTAATTGGTAGTTGGGTGCAGCTTCAGATCTTCAACAGCATGCTGGAGACAACCTGTAAGGGACTCTAAGAAAACAGTAGAAATATTTAAATGTTAGGAAGTTGTAATGCGTATAATGTTTACTATTTGGGTGACAGGTACACTAAAAGCTCACACTTCTGTGCAATACATGGCTATAAGAAACTTGGATTTGTACTCCCTAACTGTATTTTTAATTTTTTTTTTTTGAGACAGAGTCTTGCTCTGTTGCTCAGGCTGGAATGCAGTGGTATGATCTTGGCTCACTGCAACCTCCACCTCCCAGGTTCAAGCGATTCTCCTGCCTCAGCCTCCTGAGTAGCTGGGACTACAGGCATGTGCCACCATGCCCAACTAATTTTTTTGTATTTTTAGTAGAGATGGGGTTTCACTGTGTTAGCCAGGATGGTCTCGATCTCCTGACCTCGTGATCTGCCTGCCTGGGCCTCCCAAAGTGCTGGGATTACAGGCGTGAGCCACCGCGCCTGGCTGTATTTTTAAAATTTTAAATTTTTTAAATGTTGGGAAAATAGGTCAAACATAAAAGGGAAAAAAAGGCTTAACGGCAGCCTTAGTCGTGGTGTTCAGTGTGGTGTGACTCCTGACAGCCTCGCGGAGAACCTGGCACGTGAGTGCACGTACGTGTTCAGTAAAGGTTGCTCAGGTGTTGAAGAACGACATCTGAAGAGGTATTTTTTGGTTGATTGTACACTCTCTGATGTTTAGAATGATTTCCTGGAACACATCTGTAGGCAAGAATGTGACTCACAGGAGATATGTAAGAGAAGTTTAATCAGCTATTCTTGCAGGATGCTTTCATTGCAATCACATCTACACATTGTGGTCAGGGTGTGGCCTATCAGTACTCTAGCCCCATTCATCTGTAAACTCCAGAGAGTTTGAAGTTATATGGAGTGCCAAGTACAATAAATGTAAACAATATAATGTTACTGTTATATCACAGCAGTATGATTGTGTGCTTACAACTGCAATGGCTAGGCATATAAGCATGAAAAAGTATAGGATGACCTTATCAGGCACTAAAAGCCCAGCTCACATGTACTCAGCCTTAGAAAATGATTGTCCTGCATTAATATAGACTATGAATTGAGAGCTTCAAGCTCTGCTCCCACAAAACAGACAAGCCTTTAAACCATTGGTAGAAATACCATTGCGGAAAAACCTGAACGACCTACCTCTTCTCCCAGGAATCCAATATAACTGTCACCCCACATGGAAGAATCCTGAAAGAGCCTGCCTTGGGGTGATAATGAGGGGTTTAAAGCCTCGTTTCCAGTGGCTTTAATAGCCATTGATGCAAATCTTAACCTAAAGCCATTTCTTTTCTAGTTCCATGGTTAATTATAAATGTAATTAAATCTCTGGGCCTGATTATAAGCATATTTTAATTTATTAAAGATCCAAAGAACAATAGGTGAACAAACCAAGTACTTAAATAAGAAGGGGGACGGGGAGAAAGCACAATTAATGAATGTGTTAATAGTTCTCCCTGCTGGGAATGTTACCTCCCCGATCTTGACCTCTACTGTACATAAATACCCACATACTTCCTTCCAGGATGTCTTTTTTTAGGATGCCTTCCTTTTACTCCTGTCAACCTGGGAACTCTCGCTGTCATCCTCTCCACCCTCTGACCCATATATCTCTCCCCAGGGGAGTCCCTGGGCAGAAATCTAGCCTCTCTTTCCTCATCTTACATTCACATGCTGACACCCAGCTGCCCTGAGTTTCTTATGTCCTTCCTCTCTTTCATTGTAGCAGATACAGCATTTTGTCTCCTCTTATTTCACCTGCCCATATCTTCCAGGCTTCTGTGTTTAGCGATTTTTGCAGCAGCATTGAAGTTAGGGGTGAGAGCCAGCACCGCCAGCTTGCAGCTCATTGAACACCCCATTCATGCGTGCAGAGATCAATGCTCAGGTGGCAGCTTGAGATCCAAAAAATTAAGACTTTCAGCTTCCAAGATAGCTGTCATAAAGTTCACTTACTACAACTTAGGTCCTCTCTTTATAAAAAGCTCCCCAGTCTTCAGTCCGTTTCTTTTATTGTGCACAATCATAAATTAAATATTTCTCAAGATGAAAGTGGACTTGAGACAATCACACTGACAAGAAAATACTAAAAAGCTAATCACTTAATCATTGAACCAGGAGTCAGAAAACCTCTGAAAAACACCTAAACATCAATTGCAGCAAAGGAGCAACATGGGGTCATTTAACACAGGAACACTCAGTCTGTATTAGCCTGTGCAAGCATCGATTCACAGAAGAGCATAACAGATACATGTGAAGATGTCCCTGAGTCTGCCAGAAAATGTGTGTTAACGCTCAATACCAGTCTGGTTAAGTAAGAAATGAGGTAATGCATTTTAGAAATATTTCTGTCAAAATGGTTAAAGTTAAAAATTGGGTTGTATATAAAGGAGACACAAGCCTTAGTTATTTGAAAGCCAATTATGTTAGAACCCCTCCTGCTTTCCCATTTCCCATTGACGCCAGATAAAGGAGGCAGTGTCGTATAGACCAGGTACTTTGCCACAGCCACTGCCACGTTGTTTGTGGTCTCCCGACTTCTATGTTGTTGTTTATTCATGGGGTTTTCCTTCCCTTTTCTTTGGTTTCAGATGCGAGTGTCTCTCTGGCTTATGTGGTTTCCCCGTGTGTGAGGTGGGATCCACCCCCCGCATAGTCTCTCGTGGCGATGGGACACCTGGAAAGTGCTGTGATGTCTTTGAATGTGTTAATGGTACGTGGGGTTTCTCTTGTTCTCAGAGAGTGTACATTTGTGCAAGAGGAGGAGGGGAGGGTTCAATTTAGCTGCTTCTGCCTTTTACAAAGCAGGGATTACCCTGAGGGACTTGCTGAAGGGCACTCTAAAAGATTTGCTTAAGATCCACCGTGCAGTAAGGAAAGTTAGGTTAGGAACCATCATTCCACCCATCAGAAGAAGGATTCTAGAAATGTAATAGCAGATTGCATGTAGCTGTCATACTCTGTTGTGTTGCAGAATTTCTAAAACTTGGGGATTTTAGGAAAAGGATCCTGAATGACAGTCCTCCTGCTGTCACTCAGTAACTGGTCCCATGGCTGTCAGGTGACCTGCCTAAAACTGCATTGGGCCTGCCACACTTGGGAATGGGAAAAACATTGCTTATATTGTTTAGCATTTTCCTAATTAGAACATCTTTGCACCTGATCTTAGCCAAAAGGCTGAGAGGCAGTGGAAAGGACATCTTTGACCAATGGTTGGTCACTGATAGCAGCCTGCTTTAGGCTTGACCCATGTGGCCCTGATAAAGGATTCCTGGGTCACAAGATTCTTCCCAACAGAACCTGCCTCTCCCTTTCACTTTATATGGGAGGGTTTGGTGTTTGGTGACTAGACGTTTATTGAGTTTAGATGCTAGAAGGAAGGGGAACTTGCAACATGCTTCTCTGCCAGAATTTTCACTAACAAAAAATAATGAAACTCAAACAAGTTACATGTCAATAACCATACAGAGCGTTATTTAGTTAATACAAGTACACCCAGGGAGATGGATTTGGACAAATACAACAAAATTACACATACAGAAATACATCAAACACTTCCTGTAAGAATTCAGATGTCAGAAGGTTTCCTGCCCTCCTCCCAAGGCAAGAAAGGTTCTGTTACAGTTGAGTCCTATTTAATTGCATCCTGGGATTTTTAGGCCCATGGCCACATGCAGTTTTTTGTTGTTTATTTTTGCTTTGAAGAAACACTTGCAGTATGGCTTTATGGTTAAGAAAGAACACAGACTAGAACCAAATGACTTCAGTTTGAAAATTGGACCCTCCACTCACTAGCTGTGTTAACTTTGAGGAAGCTTCTTGGTCTCCCTGGGCCTCAGTTTCCACATCTGTAAAATGGACTGAGTAACAGTAAATTAAATAAGGTATTATAGGTGAACCACCTGGAATTTTGCCTCAGATGCAAGTAGTCTTTTGTATTCTATATGCAGACTTTCTGTTCACATCCAGAGGCACAGTTCTGGACATTGCAGGTGGGGGATAGAGATGGTAAAGTTGAGCTTCCTGACTTACAGACCTTATAAATACAAGTGTACAGGAAAGGGGGATGAAAAATTCTGTGCACTTAAATCTTCTCTCGGTGCTTTTCCCCACTCCAGTAAAAATTTAGCCAGTAATAACATCCATTAAACAAAAGCAAATGGCCAAACAGACCTTTTCTCTGGAACTGCTACAGTTTTATTATAGGTGAGAGTCTGTGAATTCTTAACTTGTACCACTGGAGGCAGAAATAGTCACTGCTTGCCTGGGTTTCCAGCATCTCACATATGCTTCATCCAGTGCTCATCACTCAGAAAATACTTAACGCTCATGCCTGTCTCTTGCTCCAGAATGTGAACTACTGGAGGACAGGAGTCTGTCACATTCATCCTTGTGTCTGTGGATATCACCCTATTATCTGCCTTACAGAGGACATCCAGATTTTGTTGCATGAGCCAGTGAATGATCTAATTCGTATGATCTTAGTTCCCTCTAGAGATGTCTATTAAATGTTAGCTCATAGATGGGTTACTTTGTAGGAATCCACCATCTTTTACTGCCCTACACTTTAATCTGAAGTTATTTGTCCCCTGAAAATATCATCTCTAGTAGAAAGATTTGCTGGTGTTTCCTATAGGTGAGGAACCGAAGTGCCTCCTTCTCTCCTTGATTCTTGGTTCTAGATACCCATAGGGCATTCCTTTCTTAACAGAACAGTGACTTTATATCTTGCTCCAGTCTGATATGTCTCAAACTACTAATAGCCGCACATCTACCTTAGAAGCCTTGGGATCAGTCTTCAGGGGCTGTCCTTGTTTGTTTATTGCCACTTATGATAGAGCTCTGACTTCTGGAATAGGATTTGCCATCTGTCATGAGAAGATACTGAGTGGACAAAACATAGTCGCTACATTTCTGGTGGTTGCTTCTTTCTTGCCACTGCAAACTTATTGAGTGATCTTTGCTTTCTTCCTAATCCTGCTGAAGCGTCTCTATTGATATATCAGTCATTTACCTGTAGTGGAGACTAGAAACTAATACTGTGAAGATTCATCATCCTACAGAATATTGTTAAGAACATTCTGTCTCAAAGTCTACATTTTACTACTTTTGATGTATACATGCGTACTCATACACACACATATGTATTGATATATGTTTGTGTATACATATAAAAATATACTTACCACCTAGTGTCCTGGAAGAATCTCACTGCTATTATAAGGTCACCATTAGAAGATCTTATATATCAAAGGTTCATTAGCATCACGTAGAAAAGCAGAGGTCCATTTTATATATATAAAAACACTTGCTTATCCACAGAGGATTTGAGGAAACTTTACAGTGAGAACAGATTCAGTAACATAGTGGTAAAATATTTATGAGAAAGGAGAATCATGGCCATAGAATTGTAAGTAAAAGTTGAAAGTGAAAAATCAAACAGAAAGCCACCCACAGGTGTACAGGGCATAAGTGCCTATGTGGTTGCTGGAGTTGAGTGTTAAATTAGGCCCCCAGTTTTCTGGCCATCAAAGTGAAAAAGGAGATAGGGTCAAATACACAATTCTTATTTTCAGAGAGAAAAAAGCCTGCTGGACAGGACGACTGTCTCTCTAATAAAGATTTTTCACATGGAAGGAATGGGTTTCATCACATTGATGTTGAAGTTGATCATGTGCTTCATTGGGTTAACACAACAAATGCAGAAATGGGTTTCCTGGGGTTCTTAATAAAAAGCAAAGGCAAAATATTAAAATGCAACTCAGTTCCAAAAGGTCAGATTGACACAGCTAGACCGTAGGTGCCTGGAACATTGTTTCTCAATTTTGCAAACTTGCTAACATGGTGAGATAGATCCAAAGGCCCCAGTTCAGGAGACCATGGGTGAAATGTTAGCATGACTGACCCCACATGCAGAAATGGATTATGCACTGCAGCACTCAGTTCCTATGCTGCCATCCACATGCTCCCTATGCTTAGCCTGTTTTCCTTTTTAAGATAAACTTTAAAGTGAAAACATACAAATTGAAAATACACAGAACTCGAGAACGTGTGAGTTTTGAAAACACTAGCCTGATGAATACATGGAGAGAGAACATGCCTCATAAATACTACTTTTTTCTGTAGTCTGATTTTATTTTGTTTTGGTGGATGGATGGGAGAGTTGCAAACCAGTTCACAGTAGTTTGTAACTGCATTCTCTGACAAGCACCGAAAGTAGAACTTACGAGGCATTGACCAAATAGGATCCCCGTTATTTAGAAACCAGAGGAACAGGTGGTGTGATTACATTCCTTTTATGTGAACTTAGAAGTCATCAAAATCATCACCTAGAAATATGACCTCCAAAGCAGTGTCGCAACAGCCCTCCCCCTTCATCAAGAACCCGTCGTACGTCTGCTCCAGCCCACAAACAGACGTTCCCTCAGCAGTCAGCTGGCCCCGGACAGTGGCCTCTACTTTTCGATGGGTATGTGCCCTCCATTTAACACAGTGCTCCCTACTGTCTTACATATGGCCCACCTCTCATTCCCAGAGGCATTTGGTTTTGAAATCCTAAGTAGAGAATGTACAAGTGATTATTTGGTTTCTTAGATACGAACATTTGTCCAACATATATACAAGATAAAATAGAATACCTTGGTTGGAATGTCATAGCCAAAAGCTACTCTGTCTATATGACCTACTTATAAAACGTTACCCAAGTGAGTAAATGAATTAGTCTATAGTATTGTTATTGGGTAGAAGCCAGTTGAAACTACCAGAAATACTTTTAGCCTTACAGTATTTAATACTGAGCCATAGTTCTGACAACATAATTAGCAGGGCCAGGTATATATTGAGGCTAGTCCCCACTCACAGCTCTAAACAAGTCATTAGTACAAAAGAGGAAGAGTAGCCCTCCTCTTCCCACGGTGCCGACAGTGGTGGGTGGATGGGGTACAAATGAGAGCATTACTTGTATATGGCACAACTAGCTGAAAGCAATTTCAGGGGGTTATTAAGTAAGTTCAGCAAAAGAGGATCTGAATACAACTTAGCCTGTGTTGTTAGCCTGTTTTGTGCCATTTGAAATATTTATATTTTGGAGCGCTGTACCTGCAGCACTCTGCTTCTCACGGCAGTATTAAAATGCAGCACTAACAATGAGGAGCCTGCATGAAGGTCATGCTGCCCACCCAGTAATTTGTTCCTGTTTTATTCAGACGTATACAGAAGCCTAATAAAAACTGGAAGTAATCTTATGTTGGCTCTGACAGAATTTTTTCTAAGATACAGCATGTGAAATCATCATTTAAAGGGGAGTCATACTCAGCATCAGCATGTAAAATTTTGGCCTAGAAAATTCAGACCTGCAGCCTGTTAATTAAAAACAAAACCAAAAAATACTAGTACAAAAAACATGGATGAAGAACCCACTGTCTATATAGCAGTTATGCTCAGTAATGTTTGTAAGGATAGAATGTCTTCTGCTGATACAATAATGGAGATACTCTGGCACTTTGAGAGAAATGCTCCACTCAGTATGTTTTTATTGAACACCCCACCTGCTTCTGGGGCCTGTTAAGCTAATTTTGTTAAAGAGTGATAGAATTTTTTGTAATCTTTTATAAGGGTTTTTCTCTTTCCCTTATTCTGAAATAGGATATGCTTGGTGTCTTCCAGCACACACACACTTACCCCTTCTCCCTGTGGAATAAGCCAATTGAAACTAGCAAAAATATTTTTAGTCTTATAATATTTAATACCAAGTCATTAATTATGAGAGTATAGTTAGCAAGACCAGATATTTATTGAGGCTAGTTCACATTCACAGCTTTAAGAACATGTCATTGGTATAATTAATAAGGGGAAAACTTGAGATTTAAAAATACACAGAACTCAAGAACTCCTGAGTTTTGAAAACGCTAGCCTGGATGAATAGATGGAGAGAACTGTAGCTATAGTTGCTGCAGATAGTCATTCCTCTGAGGGATCAGAACTAAATCAATTGAAAACCTTCTGCAGAGGATTCACTCACCATTCCAGAGGCCATTTAGAACACAGGTGATTAATGGGAAGATGTCAAAATATTAACATGAACAGGAATTTGGAAGAAGTTGGTTCCAGCCTTCATGAATTACTTTAAGAAGTTGAAGACCTCAGTGAAGGAAGTAAGTGCACATGTGGTAGAAGTAGCAAGAGAGCTAGAATGAAATGTGGAACCTGCAGAATGTGACTGAATTGCTGCACCCTTGTGATAAAACTTGAAAGGATGAGGAGTTGCTGCTTATGGATGAGCAAAGAAAGTAGTTTCTTGAGATGCAATCTACTCCTGGTGAGGATGCTGTGACAACATCTTCACCAGATGAAATGACGACCAAGGATTTAGACTGTTTCATAAACTCAGTTGAAAAAGCAATGGCAGGGTTTTAGAGGATTGACTGCAGTTTTGAAACAAGTTCTGCTGTGAGTAAAATGCTGTCAAACAGCATCACATGCTACAGAGAAATCTTTCATGAAAGGAAGAGTTAGTCAATGTGGCAAACTTCTTTGTTGTGTTATTTAAAGAAATTGCCAGAGCCACCCCAGCCTTCAATGACCACCATCCTGATCGGTCAGCAGCCATCAGCATCAAGGCAGTACCCTCCACCAGCAGAAAGATGACTGTTCTCTGAAGGCTCAGATGATCTTTAGCAGTTTTTAGCAATAAAGTATTAAATTAAGGCATGTATATTGTTTTTTAGACATAATACTGTTGTATACTTAATAGACTACAGCAAGGGTGTACAGTCTTTCGGCTTCCCTGGGCCACATTGGAAGAAGAATTGTCTTGGGCCACATATAAAATACACTAATACTAACTTTAGCTAATTAGCTTTAAAAAATCACACAAAAAAAATCTTACAATGTTTTAAGAAAGTTTACAAATTGGTGTTGGGCTGTATTCAAAGCCATCCTAGGCCTCATGTGCCCCACAGGCTGTGGGTTCAACAGGCTTGGACTACAGTATAGTGTGAACATAACTTTTAAATGCCTTGGGAAACCAAAAAGGTTGTGTGACTTGCTTCATTGTGCTCATCTGAACCCACAATATCTTTGAGGTATGTCTATCACCATCCACCAATCAGTGTAGTTTGGTAGGTAGTAGCATTTACCAGTAGTCTATAATATTCTCTTTTAGGAGTTCTGAAATATGTTCAAGAAGGAAGGGAGGATTCCAGAACTTAGAAACATAAAGTTTAATTTTGCAGACACCAAACACATACAAAAATCACTAAAAAGGCACTCTGTACTTCATATTGAAAAGTACGAATTACACAGTAAATTATTTCTTTGTAATACTTTTCTCTTCCACATCCACTTAAATCATCCTTTCATAGAGTTTGTGGAAATCTCTGCACTGTTCTGAGATTCACATCTGTCCCTGATAGGTGAAGAAGTAATTGGTGATTGGTCCCCAGAAAAAATGGGTAGCCCTTTTGTCATATATTTTTCTGAAGAGCCTCTATAAATCTCTCTGAACGTCAAACAGATTTCATTGTGTCGTGTGATTTTTTTTCACCCTTAAAGATTGATTGTGTTTTCCAGGTTGTGTTTTTTGGGATTCTGCATTTTTCTCACTTCCACTCCCTTGATCCCTATGCCTTTGTTAGTGAAACCTAAGTGCCACGGTTTTCTCATCAGTCCCGTCCCCTCCCACTTAAGCTTCTGCACACCCTACCATAAAAACAAGTCCACCTGGAGCAGCTTTATTCAGAACTAGAACCTGCCCTCCTCATTTCCTCAGATCATGCACCAAGGTTTGTGGCTTCACCCAGATGGTAGCTGTGGTTGGTCAGTTCAACCAAATAACTAACATTGATTGGTTTACTAAATTTCTTTTTAGTTTCCATGGAGGTTCATTTTGTTAGAGTACAGTATTTTGCCTTGCTCGCAGCCTGCAAATTCAATGTATAAAAATACTCCATTTTCTATGCCGCTTGGAACTTACAGTCTAGCTGCCCAGTTCCTTTCAATCCCTACTCAGATTAGCATGTTAGCTAAAAGTATATAGAAGAATTCTGAGCTGTAGTAAGATGATTCTTTTTTAACATTAATTTTCTGAAAAAATACTGTATCCATGCAGTGCTACCGAAAGAGTTTAAACATTCACATTTACTGTGTGTGTACACCTAAAATCACTGTTGGTCTCATACTACTCATGTCACCAAATCACCTCATCTCTCTAAGTTTCATTTTCATTATCAAAATAACTGGTATTAATACTTGTTCTGTCTTCCCAGTGGTGGTGTTATAATAAAACAAATAGTAATTGTCCTCAGGTACAATGCAAATATAAATATCCTCAAAATGCAGTGAAAGTATTTTAAACATTCAAGGTGACATATTAAATGATTTGAGGGCAGACAGAAGAGCCCATGAAAGATGGAGAGAGATATCATCATCCAGCTTTCACCAGCAGAATGAGCAGGACTCATCGCCTCAGGAGAACTTTCTTCAGCTTAGGAGCACTTTTTTAAAAAATAGCTTTAGGAGACACATGCCGTGTAATTTACCAACTTAAGTTGTGCAATTCTGTTGTTTTCAGTGTGTGCTGAGAGTCGTGCAGTCATCAACACAATCCATTTTAGAACCTTTTCATCAGGCCGCCAGAAAACTCCTGAACTGATTGCAATCACTCCCTATTTTTCTCCAAAGCTCTCAGATCTAGGCAGCCACTAATCTACTTTCTATCTCTATAAATGCACCTATGATGGGTGTTTCATATAAGTAGAGTTATGTTAATACATTGTCCTCTGTGACTGGCTTCTTTCACTTAGTGTTTTCAGGCGTCAGTCATGTTATATTGCATCTCAGAACTTCGTTTTTTTTTTATGGCCACGTAATATTTTATTGTATAGATATTCTGCTTTTTGTTTATATATCAGTTAATGGATATTTAGGTTCTTTTTTTGGCCCTTGGGCTGCTATAAACATTTGTTTATAGTGCTTTTATGTGGGTATATATTTTCATTTCTCCTGGGCATATACCTAGGAGTAGAGTTGCTTGATCATATGGTAACTCTAATCAAGGAACTCCCAAACTGTTTTCCAAAGCAGCTGTGCTTTTACATCCTCACTAGAAATCTATGAGAATTCCAATTTCTACACATCTTCATCGGTGCTTGTTACTATTTTTTAATTATATCCATCCTAGTGGGTGTGAAATGGTGTTCATTGCAGCTTAGGTTTGAATTCCCCTAATGACTAATGATTTGAGCATCTTTTCATGTGGTTATTGGCCATTTGTATGTCTTTTTTTGGAGAAGTGTCTGTTGAATTTTGAATAGATTATTTTTATAGTTTAATTATGGGAGTTCTCAGTACAAGTTTTTAAAATTAGATATATGATTGCAAATACTTTCTCCCAATCTGTAGGTTGTCTTTTTACCTTTCTTGATGGTGTCCTTTTAAGCCAAAATCGATGAAGTCAAATTTATCTTTTTTTTTCTTTTGTTGCTTATGCTTTGGATGTCACATCTAAGAAACCACTCCCTAATCAAAGGACACAACGATTAACTTACGCTTTCTTCTAAGAGCACTGTAGTAGTAGCTATTATATTTAGATCATAACTCTGATTCATTTTGTGTTTTTGTATATGGTGTGAGACATAGGGTTTTCTTTATTCTTTTGGATGTGGTTATCCAGTTGTCCCAAAAGACTTTCAACCTCAGGCCTGGCGGTGGCTCACGCCTGTAACTCCAGAACTTTGGGAGGCTGAGGCAGATGGATTACTTGAGGTCAGGAGTTCAAGACCAGCCTGGCCAACATGGTGAAGCCCCATCTCTACTAAAAATATAAAAATTAGCTGGGCATGACAGCACACACCTTAGTCCCGGATACTTGGGAGGCTGAGGCAAGTATCCCAGATACTTGGGAGGCTGAGACTTCCCAGGCTCAACCTTTACTTGAACCCAGGAAGTAAAGGTTGCAGTGGGCCAAGATTGCGCCACTGCACTCCATCCTGGGTGACAGAGTGAAACTCCATCTCAACAACAACAAAAGAAGACTTTCAACCCCATTGAGTCTTGTCCGTCTTGTCAAAAATCAGTAAATGTGATAGTTTATTTCTGAACTCTAAATTTCACTGAACTGTTTATCTGTACCTGTGGCAGTACCACATAGTCTTGATTACTGTAGCGTTATATTATGTTTTGAAATCAGGAAATAAGAGTTCTCTAACTTTGTTCTCCTTTTAAGATTATTTTGGCAATTCTGGGTCCCTTGCATTTTAATACATATTTTAGGATCAGCTTATCAATTTCTACAAAAGAGCCAGCTAGGATTTGGATAGAGATTGCATTAAACATGTAGATCAATTTGGGGAATATTTCCATTTTAACAATGTTGTCTTTCAGTCCATGAACACAGGATGTCTTTACATTTATTCAGGCTTTTTAAATTTTTTGAAAATGTTGTATTATTTTCAAAATACAAGTTTGCACTTGTTTTATAAATTGATTCCTAAGTATTGTATACTTTTTCATGCTATTATGATTGGGGTTGTTTCCTTCATTTTCTGATTGTTCATTGCTAGTGTATAGAAACACAATTTGGGGAGCTACAGTTGTACCCGGCAACCGTGTTGAACTTGTTGATACATTCTGATAGTTTTTTAGTGGCTCCCTTAGAACTTTTATGTATAAGATCACGTCATCTGCAATTAGAGATAGTTTTACTTCTTCTTTTCCAATCTGGTTGCTTTTTATATATTTATCCTAATTGCTCTGGCTAGAATTTTCATTGCTACGTCGAATTGAAGTGGTGAGAGCACACCTTATTGTCTTGTTCCGGATCTTAGGGGGAAAGCATCTCGACTTCCGTCATTAAGTAAGAGGTTAGCTGTAGGATTTTTGTAGATGCCGTTTACCAAAGTTGAGGAAGTTCTGTGTTCTATTGAAATTAATTGATATTCTTGGATGTTAAACCAACCTTGGATCTTTGGAATAAGTCTCACTTGGTCATGGTGTATAATGTTGTTTATACATTGCTGGATGTGGTCTGCTAGTAATTTTTTTTTTAAGATTTTTGTGTCTACATTTGTAAGATACTAATCTGTAGTTGTGGTTTTTTTGTGATGTCTTGGTGGGAGTTTTTTAAAATCAACTAAAATTAACGAATGAATGTAGGGAGAGTGTTTCAAGGCAGAGAAAAATTTAAAAATCATTGATACCATTATGAAAGTGTGAAATCCTTAGCAGAACGTAACCCTGAAGTGCAATGGAAAAAGCACAGAGTTTTTGTTGAAGAGCTGCTTTGTTTGATTCTGTTGTTTGCTGTGTGACTTTGAGTAAATTACCAAAGATTACCTCCAGGATAACAATACCTATGTCAGACCTTTGTTATGGGGATTAAGTGAGCTGATACATGTAGAGAGTATTTTGTTAAAGGCCAAATACTATTAAAATTGTAGGTGTTTATACCATATATAAAGAAAAAGAATTTAAGAGAGCACTGGAGGAACAGAACATCACCACTTCCAGAAAGGCCTTAATAAAATTTTTGAGGCAGAACAAAACCTAATGTGGAGGCAGGATCATTCATTTGAGGTAGACAATGATTTAACCAAACAAATAGAATCACTTTAAAGCACATACCAGATATGTGAGTTTCATGGTCATAAAGTTTAGCTTTGTCTGGGATGGAAGGAAGTCAGTGTAGATTTTACTAGGGGGAATTTCTATTCCTCGGTGTAAACTGGATAACGTGTTTTGTTTATTTTATTTTGTTTTGCTTTGCTTTGTTTCTGTTACATAAACTTATATTGAGTTTAGTAAATTTCCACCATATTATAACCTCCTGCTATTAGAAATTTTCTAGAGACTGTTTGAAAAACATCAAAGGACACAACTTAAAAATGACTACAAATGTGCCTTGTTTGTTTTAACTCTTCAGATACAAAGCCAGCCTGCGTATTTAACAACGTGGAATACTATGATGGAGACATGTTTCGAATGGACAACTGTCGGTTCTGTCGATGCCAAGGGGGCGTTGCCATCTGCTTCACTGCCCAATGCGGTGAGATAAACTGTGAGAGGTACTACGTGCCTGAAGGAGAATGCTGCCCAGTGTGTGAAGGTAAGAAAAGGTGCCAATTACAGATTACAGGAATATACATGCTATAGAGTTTTTAAATCAAAATTGTCCTAATTCAGTCTCATCCGAAAGTAAAGGAATATTGAAGTTCTTGTTTAGCTGTTTTTAGGACATTGTGGTCTTTTAGCATGTTCATCCCAGGTAGAGTGTGTGGGAATACTTCCCTGAGGGAGGCTATGCCTGGGTGTAGACAATGGGTCATCTCTTTCCATACACAACATGAGATTTCCCGGAGCTGTTTTCCATTCATTCCCTGCAGTTACAGCAATTCCTCAACAAGTCCTGGGACAAAGTTTTGTCTTCACCCTCGCATTAGAGCTCACCACCTGCTCACCTCAGATTGCTCAGTTAGGATAGTGCGTGCCTCGCCCTGACAGTCTCAGCCTGCCAGCCCGGAGCGGAGCTAACCCTGCCTCTGTTGCAATACCCATGCCCCTCCAGGGAGATCAGGGACCTGCTGCTGCTTCTCCTAAAATATGTGGTGGTTCATCTGGGGTCTTGGTATCAGGTGATGGTGACACCAGCTCGAGGCCCAGCCAGGTGTCAGGTGTGACTCTTAGGAATTTGCTTTCTCTGGATTCCCCTCTTCTCTCTGAGAAGTAATATGTTCATGTTCCTCCAACAGACTGCATCTTCCCATCACTGATGTTCACAAATAATAAGCATTTCAGAACAGTAGCTCTGAATATCACTCGCTGCAGCCCACACATTTTAAAGATTAGGATGTTGACGTTCAGAAAAGTCACTTGCCTGGGTTTACAATGCAGCCAGGAACAATAACCCCATGCCTGACTGGGTCTGTAGTGTTCTTCTGATAACACAACACTGTTTCCCCAGAAAGGAAGGTCATGTGAGCCTTTCTGTCCTAACCAGGTCCCAGATCTTCAATCTAAAGTCTCTTGTGCTAGTCTTATGCCTGATCTCTGCACACAAAGTGGGAGGGCACAATGTCATGCCACCTTCCATGCTTTTTCATTTTCCTAAAATTTTCTCCTTTTGAAGTTCGAGCTATATTTGCAACACAGTATTGAAGATCTGAAATGTTTAAGATACAAAAATTACGTTCCTAACATAATTCACTAACAGTGAGTCCTTTTCCCTATTAGAGTTCATTTTAACCAATGTAGGAGAAAAGTAATTTATTTTTTAGGTGATGTTGACAATTAAAAATAATTACATCAAATCTTTAACCTTCCTAATTGATTTGTTCCCTATCTGCCCTCAGTTTGTAATAGCGTCTGAAACGGTGCAGCAGTTGATGCTGTAAAAATGTACATACGAACCTCTGTGTAGTCATCATAATGAGTTGTCTGGGCATGGATCCGGTTATATCTCACTTCCTGGAATTCAGATCCAGGCTCAAAGTAGAAAAAAATATGTATTCTAATACTGTTTACTTAGGAATTTTGAAAATCTTATCTTTCTCAGGTCCATGGGCCGCCTCCCTCTCTGGCAGGCTGCCCTCCCAATGCTGTGATGGCATTATTTTAAATGTTGGCCTTCTAACTAACTTCATTATAATGCCCTACTACGTCCTTAGAATAAAGATGACCAAACTCTAAACTGTCTGGATTCCCCTCCCAGCACAGCAGTACTTGTTTATTGAAGCCAGTTTTTTATGTATGTCTGAGAAAATTGAGTAATTTATCTAGTTGCTTTCAATATAGGGATATGTGGGGGTTTTGCATGCAGTATTTATATCCTTGTGAATGACCTCAGAAACTTTTTTTTTTTTTAACGGTAGCATTGGCACTTCGTCTCCCACCTGGGGCTGCAGCTTAGCTTCCCAGCTTATGGGAGTAAAAATGGCATAAGTTCACAGCCCTCCTCCAAGGCACAGTGACCCATGGTATGTCTAGACCAGGCTTGTCTTGAACAAGGCCACAGCAAGAGCACTGTTGCCCACATGGTCCTGCAGGCACGTGAGATACAGTTCTAGAAGTAGCAATATCACTCTGAGTTAGACAGGGCATTGTTATTTCTACTTTACAGGTAGGGAAATTGAGGTTTGATAAACATTTTTGTCTTCAACTCTGAAGACATTGTGAGAGCCTAAAATTGATTCATGTTTTCTAATTACCAACCCACAGCTCTAGCCGCAAAGCTTTCCAACTTTACAGAGTGATAACACCTGCACGTTGGTTTTTAGACCACAGATCCTCTTCTCTGACTGCTGTGTCAGGATGAGTAGACGTAAATTCAGTGTGACAGCTGCTTTTGCATGCACCCCCAGAGACTCCTCATGCAACCCTGAGCTTCTGTTGATCACAGTTGGAATAGAACTGCTGACGACTAGAACCCAGGGAAAAAATGTCTCTGGGTGCAGGCAGAAGAGATAAGATTTAGAGTATGTTCAGTCTAACGCTGAACTCATGTTCTCATTTAGATCCAGTGTATCCTTTTAATAATCCTGCTGGCTGCTATGCCAATGGCCTGATCCTCGCCCATGGAGACCGGTGGCGGGAAGACGACTGCACGTTCTGCCAGTGCGTCAACGGTGAACGCCACTGCGTTGCGACAGTCTGTGGACAGACCTGCACAAACCCAGTGAAAGTGCCTGGGGAGTGTTGCCCTGTGTGCGAAGGTAAACCTTGTAGATGCTAATGAGTCCCTGGCGAATGTCTTGTGTTGGAGAAGCTTCTACCAGTATGTTCTTGTTTGTTTATTTCCTCAGGCATAATGTCTGCTTCGTGCTGTTACCAGTTGCCAACAGATTTATCAAACAGCTCAAACTAATCATTTGAGGGAAATGTTGCACATGTAAAATGAGAATAGTGTGGTCGTTATTTTGCCATTGCAAATATGCGTATCTGAATACAGTATAAGAATATATATGTTTTAATTAAGTTCACTTCAAGGCTAATTAACATCCAAAGGTCAGCCTAACAAAATGAAATTAGAAATGAGACTGATGAGTCAAGCTTAGCATGTTTGACTTGTGATGATTCCATAAGCCCAAGGGTCCTGGCAACTAGACGAAAAGACGGGAACCATCAAAGGCAATTTGTACTGCCTGCTGCCATTACCGAATATGCGTTCTACTTCTGATATCCCAACGGCTGTGGCTTTGCAGTTCCTCTGGTGCTGTTACTTGTGTCACAGTTACCTGCATCTGCTACCTCTGTTCTTGTTCAGTGGAGGGAAGCCTGAGTCATCCTGCACTAGTTTTTCTGTCCCAACTCCTATTCAGGCCATTGGCATAGCAGCCAGCTCATTTCCTCCATCCTGGGAAGATTCCTTGCGTACTTAACTCATCTCAGTCTTTAATCTTGTGTCTATGTCTGTTACTGCAGACAAGGGTTTGAATATTTATACAGACATTTCTAATCGAGGGTATCCAGCATTAAGAAGTACGTTTGCATAGTAAAATGAACGAACGTGGGTCAAAAATCAATCCATGTTGAAGATGGATCGTTCCAGAATTTCTAAGAACAGATATTGAAAAATGGACCGCTCTTTCCAGAAAGTCAGTTAAATAGACTAAGTCTTTTAAGTACGAAGAAGTCTTTTGCTTCCACCAAAATTTAATAAACTCAGACTCCAGTGTTTGCCTGGCTAGCTTCGTCAACCTCTGAGGGGCTAGACTTATTAAAGACCTTAAAAATCATATAAAAGTTTAAGCTTGAGGACTCCAGTTCTATTGACATCACCGATTCCCTCGTCATTACTGTGCTCAGAGAGCAGCTGCCACACTCCAAAACTTTATAGCTTCCAGATGACCAGTTTTGTGGGAGTCACCCACCCCTTCATGTATATATACTCCTCCCATCCTCTAAAGACAGCAATTCAGTGCTGAAAAAAAAGAGCATGTAGAATTACGTATCATGGTTGTAGAGTTGGCTTTACAGGAAAGGATTCCTTGCTGAAGCAGATTAAGATAAGAATATCTGTCCCTAAGAATTAGGAACAGTCTGTTGTCAACTTGAAATATTTAATTACATATATTTGGGGTACACTCTAAGGAAAATGAAAAGCATAAATTCGTAATCCAGCAAACATTAGCCTTTTAACCTCGTGGATTTTGTGTCATAAATTCAAAATAATACTTTAAAAACTTGTTAAAGAAGAAAAGAGCCTTTCCTTTGGAAGTAAATGAAAGGAAGGCGTATCCTTTTGTACCCATCTTTTGCATTCATCAGCATATCGGATGAGTGGAGAAGGAAGGCAGTTGGTGACAGGTAAATATATATGTGTATATATATATATATATATATATATATACACACATACACACACACACATATGTAACTCATTTATTACCATTTTCTTAGCACACATTGATGTTTGAGTAAGGAGTGAATCTTAGTATAGTCACTTAGAATTTGATCTCTGCCACGTCTGCATAAAATGGTAATCTAATCATCTACTGTTTGAGAAAAAAGTTACAGTTTTGGTGAGCCATTAATTTCAAAAAATTAATTGAGAACCTCCTGGAATTCAGATACAGCATTGGACACAAAGCTAAATAAGAGATAACCTTTAACTTTGAAGCATCTATTTAGGCTGAGTTTTAAATTAAACCAGGAGAAAGGGAATGTCCCCATTGAGGTATCGTGGGGTAAGTGCATCACATTTGCACTCAATTTCATTTAACCTTCACAGCCACACTGCTGAAGCCTTTATTATCCCATTTTGGACATGAAGACATTCAGGTTTAAAGCGATTTAGATTGTTTCCCCCAGGTGTAGTTGCCATTGTGTGGCTGAGTGAGGATCAACTGAAGCCTGTCAGATTCGGCTCCGTTTTTGCTTGCTTCCCCTGCCCCACAGGGCATCCCAGCCTACTCATGCCTTGCTTCTGGTGCCCTCACCCATCTCTACTCACCTCTGGCTTTTGGCTCCATTGGGCAATGATGGCAATTGGCAGGGGCAAGGGAGGAAATCATTTGCACTTTGAAAAGTGCTCCAGGTATTTTGGATGTGATCCTCCACCTACTGTTGCCCCACAGTTTGAAGACTTCAGGGGAAAGATGCCTTTGAGATGCATCCCTTAGTTCACTTCTAGAGCCTCAGGTCTGGGCAGCTCCCTCCACCTCGCTGGTGCTCAGCATCCTTATCATTTCAGCTGTAAAGTTTTGCTGGTCTTTTTTCCTCTGTGTCTCTTTCATACTCTGGCATGCATCTCTCATCAAACCTTTCAGAAGATTCCATTTTCTGGTTCTCAGAGAAATAATTTATCTTGCTTTTCTTATTTCTGTTTTTAACTTAGTTGAGTAGTGAGTTTTGTATGAATGTATTTACTCTCTGATAACGCTTTCATTTTAAGATGTATTTATAATAGGAACATAGATTATTTTAATATAGGATTAAAAAAAGTGCACAGCTTAAGATAATGATACTAAAGGGTTATTTATGGCTGCTAATAATGAACTTAAAAAATAACACAAGGTGAATGGATGTTATTGCTTAGTTTATAGGGTCCAAGAAACTCTCTGGAATCATTTGAAGATATTTTTCTCAGCAGTCATTCAGTAGCATACTTAAATATAATTTTAAATGATTTCAGAGTAGCAAAAGGATTGTATGAAATAAGAAAAAGTGCAAGGTGTTAAAGTGCAATAAATAAGCAATCACCCAGAATTAGTTAGAGGAAAACCAGAAACACTGGTATTTACCTAGTTTATACACACAATAAATTCCTCTGTGCACAGTTGCATAACCAGTGTTGGCCCTTACCCTATTAGCTACAGTTTCTAGGTACATAGTCAGAGTATGAAATTAGATGAAAGGACCCCCCACAAGGATTGTGGTTTTAGATTCTAAGTAAACTAACAGCATCACCAAATATGGCGTGTTAGAACCTCCAGGGAGGAAGAACCTTATTGCGGCTGTTGTTACTGGAGACACATACCTTCCAAATGACAAGATAATGTGCTTGGTTACTCCTGGAGAACTAGGGTCATGAAGCTGGGGGCCCTTAAAGACTAGGCTGTTACTTGACAGCTAACTTGATTCACAAGTACCTAAGTGCTTTTTAAATTGGCACTTAAGTACTCTCATGATGAATTCTTAGCAAGTTATTGTCAACACCCAATTCAGGTACACAGATAAGCCTTTCCAGTCTGTAACGGATTATATTCTCACATTTTGCTTTGCTGGCTTTTCTCTACATCTCTTGTTTATCGATCTCATTATTTTTATTTCCTGACCCTTGTAAAATGTGTGGAATAGCATATAAAGTTTTCAGTTGAAGGAAGTACAGAGAAGACATGACCTTAATTTCCTTAAAAACTAAAAACAAAAAAGAAGTGGGACAGCAGAGTTAGGTCTTCATCTGCATCTGGCACCATTGGACCACTCTTATTTGCAACCATTAATGACAGTGGCTAATGTTTCGTAACACTTGCTATGTGTCAGATTTAAGTGCTTTAAGAGAAGCAGCTAACTGGAGATCCTCACAGCATCCCTTCTATGTGGTACTCTCATCTCAATTTACCATCAGAGAACACCGAGTTCAGAGACCATGTAACTTGCCTGGGGTCTTACAGCTCATAACTGACAGCACAGTGTGTCCCCAGGACCCAGACCCTGGACCCTAAATGGACACTGCCTCTGTGCTGCAATGCACTAGAACCCTGAAAGAGGCTCCATCCCCCTGTAAAGAAGGAATTTGGCATATTCTTTTGAATCCCTAAAACAACATCCAATATATAGGTAAATGCTCAGTATTTTTATTATGAGTGAATAATAAGTGAGGGCAGTGAGGAGGAAAGAAAGACTGGAGCAGGAAGTCCCAACCAGACCCTTCTTGGAGATCTTCTTTGTAGTTGAGTGAGGGAGCAGACCCTGCTATAGTGTTACCTTAACCAGACCTTCAAAAGTTGATAGCCATGGGGACCCCTGATCTACCAGTTGCAGGAAGAATAATGTTAGGGTGCTTTTCATTGAAAACACATCTTGAGAACCTAAGTAAGAGTGTTGTGGAAGTGTGTGACATGAGGTGGGCCCACAGGTCTGCAGGCCAGTCGGACCAGTCTCCTGCATTGACAGCTCACCCTTCTGATGGGCACTCAGCTCTGGGCTACATAACAGTGGCAGCCTCGTGGGCCTTCCAGGACTGATGTGTATTCTGTGGTGTATTCTGTCCCAGTTCAGCCCTGAAGTCCAGAATCACAGAGTTTAAGTGGGGCTTCCCCAGACCCTCCAAGGCTAATGCTCACTGCCACATTAATGCACTGCTTTTAAGACACCTCGTGCATGGTATAGGTGCCACTGCACTTCAGTTACTTAAACGGGCAGTAATTTTTTTTTTTACATCATCATAGGTATTGAGAATAATTTGGTAATTTTTTTCCCCCAATAACGCCAAGTATAAATGCTGCCAAAGCTGATTCTTAATGTCACAGAGATTCTGAGGACAGGTTGCCATTTCCATTAGAAATCTATTTTGTAATTGAAGGTGAGATAAGGTATCAGGGAGGGAAGTGTTGGCTACGTGACATCTATAACATGCACATGATTACTCAATAAGAAAAATTCAAGAGATGTGGACAGGTGTGTGGCCAGCTTAGCTGTGATACCTGATGCAAGAGATTAGAGCTGCATGGGGACTTTGAAGTCTTGATGTCAGACCTGATCTGCCCTCTCATCGTGGGCTGCAGCTGGACCCTGCCCAGGTGGCCACTGTGACCTGAGTGTTCTTCAGGCCTTTTTACGTGCACGGTCTCCTGCATGGAGGAGCTGATGATTTTGAGGACCTTAGGGATTTTGAAGCCAACACCAGAGTATCACTTTTCAAGAACTAGGAACAACGTAGGTAATATTTTAAAAGGTAGCATTCAGAATTATACTCAGGTTGCCAGTAAATAAATTCCATCCTTGTGGTTGGGCAAATGAGTAGTTTCCTTTCTACTATTTTTGTCTCCGAAAACAAAGCCAAATCCATGCTCTATCTCAGACAGGAAGTCAAAGAGTTATTTGTAGATTGTTAAAGCTGGATGAGAGGTATATGAGAGTCCCTCATATTATTCAGTATTTTTTAAGTTTTCTTTGTAATAAAAAGTTAAAACTGTTATTAGCAGACAGGTTACCAGATACTCAGCTGAGTTTCAGGCCTAATAATTCTGCTAACCTGGCCTTAATGAACTCTTGAAGAAGAGAATAGAGGAATAAGAGATTCACTGTGCATGGATTCTTTCTAACTCTGGGTTTAGGATGGAATGTGGTTGAACCAAAAAATCAACTATCTTTTTTCCTGCCACATGGCTTTCTTGGATCTCATACTTAGGGAATCCTGGTCCTGCTTGGGACAGTGTTGAAGATTGGGTGTCAGGAATGTCTTGACCTTTGTGGATTTAGTAAGCCACTTCAGTCTCAGTTCACCCAATATTACAAGCTGCACTCCTCTAAAAGGCTGGAATTCTGTGAGCTATCAAATGTACTGTTGTCATCTTCATCAATCCCAAATGAATAGAAGCACTATATTCTCTCCCTGAAGGCTGATGATAAAGCTTGAATCAAGCTGCCCTTCTAATGAGATTTCCACTGGGCTGCCAGAAAGGTCTGTACCAGGCACATATCTGGGTGGGAATTCTTTGAAACAAGAAAAAATGTTTCCAGCCCTGCCCATAATGCTTCCTCACTGAATAGTATCTCAAATGATTAAGCTACTGCTTTTGTGGCAAGGAGTCAAACATAGTTTGGCTGACCCCAAGAGGCAGTGAAGTCAAAGATGCCATAGGGTCACATGTTATTAACATTCTGGTACATAACAGGGATCAAAACTCAGTTTATGGGTGGTATTGCTTCAGCGCCATATACTATGCTATTATTAGTAAGCCAAGAATAATAAAATACTCGTAATAGCCTAAAGACTGTTAGGCATGTGTTTTATCCTTTAACTCTAAACGTCCTGGAAACTAGTTCCATAAATGGAAATTAAAATAAAACACAGTCTATTTTTTGCTTGTCCAAATAAGGCCGTATGTTGGGTAACAAATGTGTAGCAACTGACCATTTGTGAACCTAGGTCTTTAACATAAACATCAGAGATTTTTCAATGATGAATATTATCGTATTTTAATTTTTCTCTGATTATTTAAAATATCTTTAGATATTAGATTTTTATCTATTTATCTTTAGATATTTTAAATAAAACCAGAACATAGGTAAAATGAATGTAAAAGACATTCATATCCAGCCTTAATATATCACTTTCAAGATTTTACGACTTTTTCGCAGATATACAGAAATATGTAGCTTATATGAATGGCTTTCTTTACATGTTAGATCCACCAGTTACATTAATAAACAGGTGTAGAAATAAATGTTGTGGAAGTAGTTTAATAGAGAAGAAATGGTTATTCTTGCTTATAGCTAGAGGTTTTGCTGCTTGTTCTCCAAGTCCAGCGTGTCTTTGCTTGTACCAGTAATGCCTTGCACTTTGTACTTGATTTTGGTAAGACTGCCATGCTGAACAAAGTTTTACAAATAAAATTGAAGGTTGGTCTTATACTCTTAATTTGCTAGATGACCAAACTGATCAGTGCCTTAAATATTCAGAACTTTGAGAGCTAATTTTGAAACACATGATTAGAAATTCCTCTGCCCCTGAGTTTACAGAGTTCAGCTGTTGAGTACTTCCCTGTTGAAGTGGCGTGCAGGGGTGTGGGTTGCTCTTTATTTCCTCTGCTGTCTACTTCCCATACCTAAAAGGGTATTATTGCTGGGAGTCTCATAATTTTCCTACTAAGACAATAATTGCATCTAATAGATCAGACTTGGGCCTGCTAATTTTCATCTAATCAACAGAGGCAGGAAAACATAGTCTGGAATGCTAACTATGTGAATGAAAAATATTTAGTCATTCTTGAAATGATAGGAATGTTTTTCCAACAAGCTTAAATAAACACAATCTCTTTTGAGACTGTGCTAAACTTTTTTTGGATGAGACAACTCTTAGGCAACCAAACAGAAGTTAATGAAGGTTATTAAGAGACATGCCCTTCAGAAAAGGCTTGCAGACTTTAAAAAGTTTCCATCTTCTATATGCTGCAACCATTGATAAATAGCAGAATTGGTTTCCTTTTAGCTTTTGTCTACCCAGGAGAATTTAATATTTTAATTAGTAATCATATTGCCCAGTGTTCAAAAGATGTCATTTTACCTAACATGGCTACATTAGACCATCTTATTTTAAAATCCTCATCTTCATCTCCTTCTACTGTGTGCCTCAGTTCCAAGGAATTGAGTGGACTCAACACCCCTGTATTTAAAGCACCTGGTTGTACTTTTCCTATGAAGCATGTTTGCTTATTTCCACCAATGCAAGATCCCACAAGATAGTAAAATTATTTTTAAACATGCTAAAATGTACATATTTAAGTGAAGTGTTTTTCCTTTCAGAAGTTATATGGGGAAAATGTACACTTACTCCAGGAATGCAGTCATTCAGAATATTTTTGGTGCCTCTCTTTTGAAATTGACTTTAGAGATCATAGCACATCCTTTTGAATATCCTCAGCTTTGTAAACCCTTGACTTTGAACATTTATTAGACTCCAGAAAATAGCCAAAGTCATTTATGTTGAAGTCTGGTTTAAAGAAAAAAAAAAAGGTGGCCAATCTAGCTGAGTGAAACTCTTTAGAGGAAGCAAAAAGTGACAGTAAAATAAAGGCACTTTATCTTCTATGACATAGTAATTTGCTCTGAAAGCAACTATGAAGAGGTTTCAAATAGAATTTTAACATGAACAGCATTTTGGCATAAGAATATAGCCTCTAAAAGTAAGTACTTTTATCAATAACAGTTATTTGTAAGTATAACTCCTGGTGTGTTTATTAAAAAAATCAGTTCACCTGCTACATTTATGACTTCTAGGGACTGGAAGCTTATATTAAAATGGTCATATACTGTATTACAACGTTTTTCTGACATTGCAGGTGCTCTATTCCAACGTATTTTCAAATAAATTAGACTAAAATAATTTGCCTATAGAAACAGCTTAAAATAAGCTGTGATTCTAATATAATTTATTTTTAGTATTTTAGTTATCGAATTCCACTTCTAATTATACCAGACTGTTTCCAGGTATAGTCTTAAGTATATGAAAAACAAAATGATTTCACATTGCTTAATATATGAGGGTTAGCATTGAAGATGTGAAAAATCCAGTGAGTCACCATTAAAGCCCCTGTTAGAACTATTTTCTGTGTTATATTTATCTGATTATTGAAGATACAGTGTCACACAAGCATGTAAAATGTCTGTTGCAATGCTGTTTTAAAGTTGTAGGATAGCTTGAAAGAAGAGAACTGTCCATTAAAGAACATCTCTTGTCTATGTGTGGGTCTCCCCATCACAGGTGGCTGATGAGGTGGCAGGAGCAGCATCATACCCACCTATCAGCGTCTCAATTTGAGACTCCCAAATACTCCCCTGCATCAGCTCCCAGAGTGCAGATTGGGAAATCTGTTGCCAGGGAACTCAGCAGTGCCAGATCTTGGTCCAGGGATCATACCATCAGTTTCATCTAAATTTGACGTGGGATGGACAATACTGGACATTTAACATGTTTTTGAAATTTGCCAGAAAACATACATTTTGTTTTATAATATTTTGAGTTTAAGTTGATTAGCAGTTGGACCAAATCTTATTTACCATTTATATCTACAGAATACCTGTTTACACCTGTTTCGCATCTGAGAGATTAGCTGGATGTATCCGGTTGGTTTGAAACACAGCCCAGTTCAGGTATACGGACCATTTGAGATCACAGAATTTAATGCTAGCTGCCAATAAACAGGTGCAATCCAAGGCTCCGGCTCTTACTTTGCAGCAGCATAGTAAAACACACCTAAGAATCCTCAAGATCCTAAGGACGAATACTTGATCCTCATGGACCCTGCGAATCTTGTAGCTTTCACATTGGCTGCTGGAGCAGTTGATTTGCAAGCCACTACCCGACCAGCACCAGAACTCAAAGCATGCATTCTGCGTGCTTACCTCATCCCTGCCTGCAACTTACTTACTCTTTTCTAGCTAAAATTTACCTGGATCCCCATTTCCTTACTTTAAAATTAAAGTATTCATTTATGATATAATTTGAAACTGCCTTGGATCTGTTTTGTAATCTAATGTGGTATATTTATATGCCTCTTCATGTATATTCAGTGCCTACCATTTGCCTGTGCCTGTGTCTTGCATGATGGTTGAACTCCCTTAGTTTGCCTCTCAGTAGAAAGACAGGAGATCATGTTCTTTCTCACCTTAATTGGACAGCTATTGCCCTGAATGTCAGCTCACTTTTAAACAATTCAGGGAGTCTCTATTTGTTAGGGAAGCTGTAATATGTCTGGAGATAAAAAGCTATCCACTTGGGATGGCCCTCAGGCCTTGCATACTGAGAGGGTTGGCAAGCTCAGATCTTTCCAAAGCCATAAATCTCTCATCCTTTCTGGGAATCAAGTTTTTCAAAGATTCCATGGAGATTTTATGTCAGACGAATTCCACAGGGGGTGCTCCACAGTCCTGTGACAGAGATGCTAAGAACACGACTCATTGCATGAGAAGCCCCTACACTTACTGTTACAAAGCAGTGGTTGAACTTTTCTCGTATTGTTGACATGTGTTTGAGATCCCTGACTTCCTAATACTGAGATTTGCTCATTAAAGACAGTTTTTAGAGGTAGATCTTCTGTATCTTTCAACTTGAAAATGGCAGAAACACTGGCAAAGATGAAAAGTAGTACAGATGATACTGTGGTGAATTTGCCCTTGTCCCTAAAGATCTAGCAACACACCCATCATGAGAGAGGAAGAACAGGGTCAGCCAGGCATTCAGAATCATTATTTCAACCCACATTGGATTAGCTGATTACTAAGAGATTTCTGTTCTCTTGGAGACATCATAGACATAGTCAAAGTGTAGAACAATGATATCAGACTGCTACTCAGCAAATGTGAAAGGCACCACTGGCTGGTCACTAACAAGCTCCAGAGCTTACCAGACCATATGAAAAGACAGCACAGACCCAACCACATCTCAGATGCTTTTCATGTTATCAGTGGAGATAGAAAATACTGCTTAAGTTACAATAGGCAGGGTTCAGAATGCCAAATCAATTGTCATACCATTTATCAGCTGAGTATTTGAGGCCTGTGAAAGGGCTAATAATTCATTAATTAGCCCTTTCCTGAGACCAGTTATAGCTCTGAGCAGACAGGATCGGAATGACATCGATAATTAAAACAGCAGATAGTGTTCATGTCATCACCTGCAGTGTAAAGAATAGTCTTTTCTTGACAATCTTGTTTGGGCCATATAGGAATATTGTGAGGTAGAAATAATGAGTATTCCCATTTTCTAGAAGCCCAGACAGGTCCATCATAGCATATTGGATAATGAGAGAGCAGGGACTCAAGCTAGGTTTTCTGACTCCAAATTCATGACCTTGGCATTACTTCCCAGCAGACCGCCATCCTGAGAGGACCAGGGGATTAGGAAATAAGATGGTGAATATCAAAGGACTTGATCATTGTGACTTAAATTCAAAAGCCACTCTCATTCCTGGCTCCATCCCCATTACTGAGACCCAGTTACTGTTATTCTGACCTCTGTGGCCTAGCCTTTGATCCCGAGTTCTTCTCATGAGCCTCTAACTGGAATTTTGACATTGCTGTTTGACTTCTGGGAGAGCTGGATCTGTTTTCTCTTTCCAGTTGTTCATTCCTGCATCCTCCCACCTAGGGACATTACTCAATCCAAGAGCCCAACCCACTCTCCCATTCTCTCAGGCTTGACCTCTGCCCATTCTTGTTCACATCCATCCAAATTCGAGGCCCCAGGCCCTAACTTTGGCACTTAAGTCCCCACTGAGTAAATGAGCTGCTCAGCCTCCATCAGTCTGCCAGGCACCAGGATACCATCACCAGCACTTGTGCATTCTGGTCTGCACGCTTCCTTTTCTTTCTCTGATTCTTGTCAGTCTCTAATTAATCCAGTCGTCAGCTTGCCGAGCAGTCGGCAAAAGTGCTTGTACTTCATGAAGTAGAAGCTGAGCTCCTGAGGTGAATAAGTGCCTAGCTGTTTTCAGGATTATTTTAACAACACTTTTTTGTTTGGCATCATCAAGGAGTAGGGTAGTTCCAAAAGTGAATTCTCCAGATAATTAAAATTTGTGATGTCAGAATTTTGTTGGGAGGCCTTCTGTAATGTTTTGTGTACTTCTGTACCTTCTTAAGGCAAATATATAGATCATATTTTAACCCATCTCAGAAAACTGAGTGTCATCACTGAGTAATCTCATTTTGGATGGCTTGGATTTGGGGATTTGCACTCCATTTTCACTGTTATTAAGTGTGTCAGGTTTACAGTAGCCTTCAGATCTGGCTCTGTGCTTCAGTGGAGCTCATTTATTGTGTACCTCCTATGTGCAGAAGACTGCCCCAGTGACGTGGACCCTAAGGAACTTACTGTCTAATCCTCTAAAAGTTAGAAAATTAGAGATGCAGCCTCTTAGGGACAATTTTGAGTGGGAACTCTTCTTTGCCAAATAATGTACACTGACTTTAGGTGCTTAGATGTCTTTTTTTCCCCCCTTTTTGTTCATTCATTGAGCAGTTCTATAGATCAAAGTGTACTAGGTGCTGAGGTTATAAACAGTGAATGAAGTATTGTCCCTAACGTGCAGACCCTTCCTCCCTGGTTTTCTATCATTTTCCAGAAGTCTAGGTTCAGATTACCAAAACTCTGAGTACCTGACCCACCCTCCAAGTTGCAAATAGCTACTAAAATATGCACACACACATGACACGCATACCTATTAATATAACACATTATTTCTAGTTAAAGGCTACCAAAATATAATTCCTGTGAACATTAGCAATAAAAAGAATAAGAATAAAAATGTAAGACAAGTATAAAAGATCTAGATTCTTAGAATCCAGTGATAATTTTGTGAGCTTTGTCTCAAGCTGGATTCCTGAAAAAAGAGATCCTACTCTGTAAAAAAAAAAAAAAAATTTTTTTTAATTTGTCTTTTCTGGTCTTTTAATCTCATAATCATACCACCATCATTTCCTATTAAATGAGATTGATAAAGGAAGAAAAATATTAATATGTCTAACAGCCAAGATTCTTCGGGAAAAGCATGCAAAATTACTACATAGGTCTAAAATAAATATATGATTGCTTCTCTTTCTGATCACAAAATAATACAAATCTTGGGATTGTTTGCACATTATTTGTTTTAAAATAAACTGCTGTGAGATAAGTCCTTCAGAAATTACAAGGATGTAGGTGGTGTTATGAGAAATGTACAAAGGAAAAAACTATAACCAAATGTGTAGTAGCTAAAAGAATTTGAAAACTCCAACTGTAAGAGACTTTTTTCCATAACTTAATGAGACTTTCTTAAGTACACATTCATATGCCACAAAAATTCCCACTTCCAGATTAGGGAATTTTTATATCTTCAATTATTTTTTTCTTATTGTCTGCGTTAGTAGAGTTTTCCCTCTAGCTTCATTTGGGAAAATTTCATCTTCACTGTACTTCTCTTCCGAAGATGCAATTATGTTGACAGTTTGGTGATTTATTTGAAAGGTGTCCTGACCAGTTATGGGTCACATTTGAAAAGCGTCTGTGATAACAGAATGACATGAAAATACAGCAAAACAGAGCAGCTTTGATGCTGTCTTGGCCAGCCTTATCTCCAGTTGTATGGCCCCGGAGAGAAGACCTGATATGTTTAGCCATTGAACTGCCATGTAAAGTCAGTGACATTTTGGAATTTTCCTATTCGTTGGATATTCACGTTGCTTAGCCAAGTTCAGCCCGCTCCAACCCCCCAATCCCTACCCAAAATAAAGAAATAAAACTACCTTAAGAAAGAGTGCCTGAATTAAGTCTGAAAAGGAAGCATAATTGTTCATTTTTGTCTCTCATAATCAAATAAGCACGCTTGGGAATTTACAGAGAAGAGCTATGTAAAATATGCAAAGCATTATTAAAGCCCAAAAGAAGAGGAAATAAGAAAAAGAAGAGACAGATTGGTATTGTTAGCTTCATTTATCTTATTACTTCTGCTTGAATTTTTTTTCACTTATGAAGAAATGTAAGAATGTATCTGTCTTTAAAAGTACTTTTTTTGTAATCTCAGCACTTTGGGAGGCTGAGGTAGGAAGATTGCTTGAGGTCAGGAGTTTGAGACCAGCCTGGGCAATGTAGTGAGACCTAATCGCAAAAAAAAAAGAAAAGAAAAAAAAAACTTTTTCTAGAAATTTGCCTATAAAGAGCTTTTTCCAGAAAGACTTTTCTTAGTGTGTGGGTGTGTGTTCGTATGAATACATAAGCATGAAGGGTGCTGGCAGACAGCTGCTCTCCACAGCCAGGCCTGTAGCTCACCAAAGGGGACAGCACAGTGAGGCAGCAGTCCTAGAGACAATCAGAATCTGAAAACAGAGTTAATTACCCCCCTCACAAGACAGTACTACACACAGACCCAACAGGGATGCCTCTCTATGCCTTCCACAGTTGTCCATTTACAGAGTCACCCACCCATACTCAAGAGCTACTAATTGGCTGTCAGCTTTCCCAGGGCTGCTAATCAGAAAGAGTGCTTCACGTATTTCTTAATGGAGATAATTAACATTATTTATGAGAGAGAACCAGCTCATAGTAATCTAAGAACCTTGTATGGATTAATTCAAAACCAGAGGTTCAGTGGAGTTAATACGATTAGACAGCAAGTTAAAAGCATCTATTAACATTATCATTTAAGCTACATGTACCTGAAGTATAAAAACCAGTGATTATATTGTTTCAGAAGTGAATTTACATAATCACTATACATTTAAAAATAACTGAGGGTCAAAATATGTTCATTTTATTGTTCTCCCAGAGTTGTTGAGCTATATGATGTGAGGATAAGACCGATCTAAAAACATTATACCAGCATCTTAAAAGGTTGAGTTTCAGCTTCTTCCTTGGCCACTTTTTGGAGAATTTCTCATAAAATAAAATAACAAAAGGCAAGAAAGTAGAGAGCTTACATTTGCTTAAAACATTTATAACACCCGAATAACTGAATATATATTTATGGTCTAGCACCATGGCCTTGGAGTTAGATTCATGATTTTCATTTTAACTTTATATTTTTCATCAAATTAAATGTGATCCCAGTAGCTTAATTTCCCCATTGAGTAGATAAAATTGCTCCTAGGAAATACGTAAACATAAATATAAACTACTGATGGTGTTTTTCAATAACTTAGTGTGTCTGAAGCTCTCTATAATTTGTAAAAAATACTAACATTTTCCTGGAAATACTTTTACTGACAAGGCATCTGTTAGGCTTCTTAGGATATGAAAGAAATAACCCTACATTTTTAATAAATGTAAAATAAAGAATCAATATGTGTTTATGTTATTGTATGTTGTAAGATATTTTCTTTCAAAATGTTGTTATCTGAGGCCTCGGATCAGAATTGATGGCTGAGCATCTGCATTCCTGACACAATCCCAAGGGTTCTTTTAAAAATAGCTCTTTTGGACAGTGTAAGGTGCTTGGAGAGTCTCTAAAAATTGTTCAAGAAAACAGCAGGTTGAGGAGAGAGTAATGGTTCCCACTCAGATGCTGAGTAGGAAGCAGCAAACCATTAGACATAACAAACACCCATTTGTGTTCTTTATTGCTTCTAGGCTCAAACTATTTCTAGAATTCTTCTCCACAAGAAAGCTGTTCGAGAGTTTCCTTTAGAAATAGTTATAGCCAAAGACAGTGAATTCCTGCTGTTTCAAGCCTTCTTCCTTTGGATGACATTAAGGTATTTCTTTAATTCCTCAGCTGATTCAATACAAGATGAGATAGAATTTCAGGGTGAGCCTATAAACAGTACTTCACTGAGTTTCCCCTCTCCAAAACCCCACCTTTATGTAAGCATTTCCTCATTCTCCTAAGTGAGGAAATCTAAAACCATTTCTTTCCTCTGAAAGAGGCCTAACACATCTTTCCGCAGACAGTTGAAGGGACACAGCAATACTTATTTGCTCCAAGCAATAAGTATCATGTACAGGGATGCATCAGTGCCTCCAGAAATCTTAGCAGGACCTCTGTTCAACTGAATTCTGTTTACCAAACACACCAAAGATAGGGGACCACCATCATCCTTCTAGAAAGGCATGTACTCTCTGACACACAATTTCAGTGCCATACTCCATGTAACATAGGAGCACAGAAATGTAGGATTTAAATGAGAATCTTCTAGTCTGCAGACCCAAGACCTGACAGACATTTTCCATATTCAGAGCACTGTTGCATAGACTAAAGTATGGGATAACAGCAATTCCTGATGAACAAATTTTAGGATGCTCTAACTTTTAGACAAGCAGAATGTACATGTCACGTACTTTGCTGACACTCCCACAAGCTTCTTTATTTTTTTGGATGAGAAACAGTCATACTGAGATATCATGATTCCAGATTCTTTAAAATCACCTCTTCTACCAAGAACGCTCTTGGCTAAAAGCTGTGTTAAGAACCTGACCAGCTCTTGGTCATTATTCTTTAAGAACTGTAAATACAATATTGATTTGAAATGCTTTAATTCAGGATGGTGTCAGATATTTCTCACTTTGCAGTTAATTATTTAGCATAAGAAATTGAATCTAAGTTGTCTCATGGCACTTGTTTCTCAAAAAATTGCCCTGACATTAGTAATAGGACCAGTTCTGAGATTATATATGAATATCTTGGACTGGAAGCAAACTCTCAGGCATCTTTAACAATAATATGAGATTTTTTTTCTAGATAATTTATTAATAGGTAGATAGTCTGTATACTTACAGGTCATATTTTTGTTGTAATATTGTTCTCACAGAAATCTAGCTCTCTAGATATGGCCTCACATGATAGGAAACCAAGCACTCAAATGTTGAGAGAATGATGAAAGGTTTAGAATGTAATGTATGACTTCAGTTGAAACGCCAGGAGACAACTAGTTGGCTGCAAATGTGTTTATTACAACTCAGCGGTTACTCCAATGACATAGGATATTAGCATTAAGGACTCAAGAAACATGCATTACCACCCAGAAAAAAACCTTTAAAATTTGTTCCAGTTTGTATCTGAGTAGGAAAATGAGTTGTATTTTTTAAATGTAATAAAATGAGATGCCAAGTGTTTAAATGTCTTTTTAAGAAAACCTAGACTTCTAGCTATGCTTAACATATTGCAGTGACTATTGTTGTGTTCAGCCTAATCTATCGAGGGGAAATTGAATAGTTCCAAAGTAAATTGAAAGTTTTCATGAATAAAAGATTTTGTTGGATTTTTTCTGTGTTTAATGTTAAATATTGAGGGTGTAAAAATTTGAAATGACTATCCTTCCAAGTTTCTTTCATCTCATATAGGTCATAAGTGAGTGGGAAAATATTAATTTTAGAGGTACAAAATGATTTTTTGCTTCTTGCATGCTATAGCATTGAGGCTTGGAAGGTATCCCATAGGACTTGTTTTACCTGAAATATTTAACACACACATTGTAGGACCAGGACATACTGAATAGCCCTTTTATGCATTTGTATTTGTTCAAGTGAACAAAACCTGTTATGCTGAATATTTTAGGAAAACATACCGAACATATTTCCTCTCCTGAAGAAATGTATGTTAGATGTACATCTGTGACTGCCTACCTGATTGTTGAAGCTGTTTGGATAGATTGGCTTCTGTGACTGTTACGGGCTGCCCAAGTCAGCGTTGTGGTTCTGATCCTCAGACAACCCAGTCCGTTTGTTCCTTTAATTATAATATATACCAAAAAAAAAAAAAAAAAAAAAAACCCACAGCATATACATCACTATTGAGAGCAAATATCATGTAGAGGTAGAAGGTCATCTTTCTAAAAGTTGGACAGTGGATTCTCTAAGCAAATCCCTAAAATCCACTGCTGCTAAAATTCCGTACTACTCTATGATGATTATGCATTTTTCAACATATAGTTTTCCATAGTATATTTTCTGAAGGCAAAATTTTCTCATGAATTTCACCTCTTAAATGTCAGTAAAGAATAGACGACTTTGGTATGTATAGATGTACTTAAGACATTTCTTTACCTATAAGCTGTCTGTACGTGCAGTGCACACAGAGTTCAGAATTCATCCCTCATCTTTGCCCTGATCACTCTAGAACATACAAGTCCTTCCTCACTGGGATAGCCTGTGGTAGGTTTACTTAAACCTGATACATGTCTTACGCGCTCTTATATTTGTGGTTAGCATAATTGTGACAAAACATTGGCAGTCTTGAGCTGAAGATTGGAATAGAATCATTATTTTGGGTAGCTAGTAAAAGTAGTGATAAAAGAAAGACTAATAAGTTTGAAAACTAAAGATGTTTGCAGTAAATTTTAAGGCAATGGAGGGGAGCAGCAATACTGTATCTAATTCAGGATGTCTTAAAACAACTTCAGTTACTTTTTGATGTTTACAGTTATCTGTCAGAAAGAATACTTTGGTTATTGAAGGAAATTAGAAACTATAGCAGTGAAGAGTTTATATAAAAATTTCAGTAAGATGCTGTTCAAACCGTATGTTGTAATAAAAATAGAGAATGTGCTATATTCACTTCATACATATTTTTGCTGGGAGAATGCTGATCTAAGCATCTCTTTAGTAAGTCATAATTGCCTGCTACCTGTGAAGAACTGAATCACTGTTCCCTTTTAGTAGATGGATAAAAATTTAGAACTCTTGATCTTAGCGGTGGCAGCTAAAACACTTATTTTGATCTCTTTCCTGGTAACAGGAGATGAAACTTGAGAAGACAGTGTGGACTAATGGATAGAGTGTTGGACAGGAGATTAGGCATCTCTGTTCTGTTCTATTCCCAGCCTGCTACTGGGTTGCTATGTAAACTTAGATAAGCCAGTTACCCTCTCTGCACCTCATATTTTCCATCTGTGAAAATGTAGATAGAGACTTTCTGTACTTAGCTCTTTGACAAAGATATTGTGAGCAACAGCTTACTTTGAAGATGTTAGTGTGTTTCGGTTGAGAAGATGTTCCATAAATATGTCAGTGCCTCTGTTCCCTTTGGCAACACCGTCCTCACAACCTGGCATTATGTAAACTGTCCCTTATTGATGCATTAAGAGACAGGTACTGTTACTGCAGATTTTGTGTTACACAGAAGCTGAGAGTGTGACTGGAGTCAGACTGCCTGGGTTTCAATCTTGGGTCCCCCACAAACTAATGCTGTAACCATGGGCAAGTCAGTGTGCTAGATTTCCTCATCTGTAAAGAGAGGATAATAATAGCACCCACCTCACTGGAATATAGTGAAGCTGGAAGGGATTTGTGAACAGCACTTTAAACCTCATATAAACACAAAATATGCCTTATGTAAGTATATGTAGTTACTGTTATTCCCCAAAGCAATTATTTAATTGATATGGTGGTAAGGTAAAGCGTCTCCACTGGTCTTGCTTTGTTTTGTGCCCTTCTTCCCAGCATGGCTGCTCACTCTTTCTCCTGAATGCTTCTATCTCCCTCTGCTACTCTCACAAGTCTCTGGGCCCTGAGGATAAGTGTGTAGTTATCTGTCATATCATCTATCATAAGTGAGGGAGTGTCACATAAAAGATGAAAGAAATCCAGGTGTTTTAAACTAGCTTCAAAAACTGATTTATTAATTGGAAAAAAAAATGGTAGCAGATTTCAGAAGTATTACAGAATGAGAGTGAGATAATTGATAGTTGACAGCTGTGTCCTGATTATGATAAAAAATAAACTCAGAAAACATCAGAAAGAAATAGAAGAGCAGTTAACAATTTAAATGGAGTTCATTTTAACCTCTCTCATCTGCTTCCAGTAGTGGTGACCATCAGAGAGGAAGAATTGTGTGAAGGTACCAAAAACTGCATGAATTGCTCAAACACAAAGAAGTAGAGTGTTCACATTTTCAAAAATCTGAATACAAATATATCTGTTTCAGGGGTTAAAGATATTACTAGAGCATAAAAGGGTGGGATTTGATGACAACTGTTGATTGGATTTTTATAACATTATGGTGTGGGATTTCAAAAATTGAATAGCATCTAGGAGGTAATCATATGTGTCATTGATCATTTTTGTTATCTTTTTATTATTAGAACCAACCATCATCACAATTGATCCACCTGCATGTGGGGAGTTATCAGACTGCACTCTGACAGGGAAGGACTGCATTAATGGTTTCAAACGCGATCACAATGGTTGTCGGACCTGTCAGTGCATAAACAGTGAGTAGACAGGAGGCTGTATGTTTTTTCTGAGGCCTAATATGATACTGTCAAAGCATATTATGTTATTGAATATCTTTTTCACTCCTGTTCAGACATTCTCTTGACAACCTGAAAAAAGGGGGAAAAAAGTTATTTTTAACACAAATACATAGTCATTTGGGAGAAAAGAACTGCTGCTTTATTGTGGCTTTTATCTCTGTTTCTTTGATGTGCAGTTGCATCAGGAGTGCAACCCGGAGTGCATCCTTCCAGCTGCCAAGAAGGCTCTCCCTTTAGTACACTTGCCGAGGTCATCCAGTGACACAGAGGTCACCCACACATACAGCGTCACATTCCACATATGACAGCCATAATCCTTTGACTGTGCTTCACTTTGTTGACCCCAAGCTCTGCCTCCATGTAGATTCTAGTCGTGTCCAGGCCCTGCCTCTAAAACTAGAGAAGAGTATATTGCATTTCTTCCAGAAAAAAATAAAATAATGCACACACACACACACACATACATTTTGAATTCCCCTAATTCTACCAGAATAAACATTCTCATTCCCCTTGGCCATTCCTTAGGTGACAGTTTCTAGAACTTTCTGGATCTTTTCCGTCCTTTGACATACAAATCATTCTCCTTACATAAAACATGACCCACAATCAAGATACTCCAGAATGGCCAGGCACAGTGGCTCACATCTGTAAATTCAGCACATTGGGAGGCCAAGGCTGGCAGATCATTGGAGCTCAGGAGTTCAAGACCAGCCTGGCAACATGGCGAGATCCCTATCTCTACCAAAAATACAAAAAAATAGCTGGGTGCGGTGCTGTGTGTGCCTGTCGTCCCAGCTACTCAGGAGGCTGAGGTGGGAGAATCACTTGAGCCTGCGGATGAGTGGGGTGAAGGTCGCAGTGAGCTGAGATTGCATTACTGCACTCCAGCCTGGGTGACAGCACTAGACACTGTCTCAAAAAGAAAAAGGTACTCCAGAATTTGGTCTGTGGAGTGCAGTGCTACTATGTGGCCTAAGTTTGTGTTAGCTCCTTGAATTGCACGTCTTTGGCTGATACTGAGGTTATAAGTACCTAAAAACACTAGGAACTTTTTTTTACATCACCTGCTGTTAGGTGGTTCTTATCTGTTCTGTAATAGAACGTGTGATTTTTTTTTTAATGATATAAATACACAGCCAAATATAACAAGAGATTATCCTGATCGTTTTAAACCATTTTTCTAACTAGTTGGGCTATTTTTGAATCTTGATAATGTGATCTTATACTTTATGCCACCCAGCTTATATTAAGTAAGCACAATTTAGATGTCCTCATCTAAATCCCTGAATTAAAATAAACTGCACAGAACCACAGACAAAGACCTGCAGAATGATATTGAACATAGCCAATCACTCCTTGAGTATTTAGCTGACAGCACATATCTCCACAAGAAATCTTGAAAAACACTTGTCCCATATCTTGTCTGAAATCAGAATACGTTACAAAATACATCAGAGCATTCCTTTGCTGGAAACCCTGTTTTTAAAATGAACTGAAGTTATAGGGGCCTGGCTTGTTTTTCCAGAATCTGTGCTGGCTCCTGGTACTCAGTGTTTTATTTGCCTAAATGTCACAGATCATATATTTAACAATTATTTCTGAAGAATTTTCAGTTGTGAATGTCAAGTGTAGTTTTTAGAACACTTTGTCCCTTTTGAATTGACATTTGACCTATTTTCTTAAATCTCTTTGTATTCTCTTCTATCTCTCTCAAATGTAATAGTGGTTCTATAATAAGCCCTTTTTCCGTGGGCCTGTGGGTATAATTACCATGGCTCAGAGGTTTGGACTTAATGTAGACAGATGTTCACATTCTGATTTATCGATTATCTCAGGCTTTAATATTCCACTTAACCTTAATCATTTGTCACTTTTGTAAAAATATTTTTGAAGAAGAAGATACAAAATAGGAGTTAAATCAATCTGTATTCTCAGCTACATGTGACCATCACACTATCTGCACAGTGCAGTGGAGTTAGTGCTAAAACTGAGTTTATAAAACTCTTGTTGGCCAGGCGTGGTGGCTCATGCCTGTAATCTCAGCACTTGGGAGGCTAAGGTGGATGGATTGCTTGACTCCAGGAGTTTGAAACCAGCTTTGGGCAACATGGCAAAACCCCATCTCCTCAAAAAATACAAAAATTAGCCAGGCATGATAGTGAGGGCCTGTAGTTCCAGCTACTCAGGAGTCTAAAATGGGGAGATCTCTTGAGCTCAGGAAGTTGAGGCTGCAGTTAGCTGTGATTGTGCCACTGCACTCCAGCCTGGGTGACAGAGCAAGACCCTGTTTCAAAAAACAAACAAAGAGAAACCTCTTATTGAACTTGTAGTTATTGCCATCTTTAAATTTCCTATAAGCCTCTACCCATTTGGGGGTGTCCTGCCTTCCTATACTTGATTCTGTTCGGGGAAGAGTCAGTCGCTGTTGCACACATGCCTTTTATACCTCCCTTTAGAAAGCCGCGTTCACTGGAGTTGCCTTGGCAGCCCACGTTTTCTCAAATGGCCAACCTTGTTTTTTTAACACCAAGATAATTGGTAATTGTCATGAAGTGTTTATATTTTAATCCTTCTAATGCCTCTTACATTAAGAAAGCTACGTCTTTCTTAACATGGGATCATATATATTAATCCATTTTTTTCTGAGTTTTTAAAAACTAAAAATACAGATTTCATTGTGTCCAGTCACCTCACCTACCACTTGCACCTGGATGTTGCTATTACGAAATCTCGAACACCTGCTCATGCTTATCTAAGACTTGGTCACTTCATACGAAATCGTTCATCATTAAGTTCAAGGAAGCAGTTTTCCTCAACTGCCTTTGAAGGAAGTCAGAATATGTCATTGCCATTTGGCAAGTTGAGACTATGAGGAAGATGCATACTTACGCTGTCTTTAGGTTAGTGTTTTGTTCGGTGTTTTAAAAGGAACATCAGTGTGTGCTACCTGAGTGCACCTGCATTTCATTCATTTAGGAAGAAATATGTACAAGAGGAGACCTGCTTTACAAATTTTTATTTTATAAGAATTTGTATTTATTTATAAGAATTTATATTTATTTATAAGAATTTGTATTTATAAGAATTTATAATAAATAATAAATTCTTAAAATAAATTTATAAGAATTTGTATGTATTTATTTTCCAACTCGCACGCGCACACACGCACACACACACACCCCCCCACACTTGGATTAGGACCATGTAGACACCCCAGTTCACCTAATGTGCACATCTTTGGGATGTGAGAGTAGCCACAGAAAACCCACACAGCATGGAGAGAGCATTCAGTCTGCACACACAGAGTGGCCCCAGCCAAGAATTGATTTTTATTCCCCTCTTTAAAGTTATGACACAGTGACACTGAACAAAACCATTGCTATTTGAGGACCTGCTGTACTACAGCAAAGAAGTATGCACGCTTGTCTAAGGGACATCACCCGCAGCGTGTTCTACATGGGAGTTACATTGTATTTATATATAATAAAGAATGAATGCCCCACCCCCCCATAGTTGTGTCACGTTTTGAGCATAGGAGCAAACATTTCTTCTTTTCCAGAACAGAGCATTTACTACATAGTTGCTATTGATCGGCCATGCTGTACAGGCCCTGTGCTTTGCCATTATTCATCACTTTCTCTTCAATGGTAACTTCCCCCCATGGATTAGAAAGCATTTTTAGATCACAGTAAAGTCATGATGCTGAAAAATTATGAACATAAAGCCACCTTTTTTTCCATGGTTGCCTCAAGTGATGTACTAAAGGTTTACAAACAAACATATAAACCCCTGCCCTTCTATGAATACTGTTTTTCTGATCTCTGTTCTGCTCTTTCTTTATGTTTTTATATTTATTTTTTAGACACAGGTTCTTGCTCTGTCTCCCAGGCAGTGGCATAATCATAGCTTTCACTGTAGCCTCGACCTCCTGGGCTCAAGTAATCCTCTTGCCTCAGCCTCCCTTGGTTCATTTTGGTTCTAAATGAACCATTTAGAATTTCTCTTTTAAGGATGCAAATTAGTAATCAGTAGCTGGGAATACAGGCGCTCTCTACCACACCCAGCTGTTTTATTTTTTGGCAGACGCAGGGTCTCACTATGTTGCACAGGCTAGGCTCAAACTCTTGGCCTCAAGCAGTTCTCCCACCTCGGCTTCCCGAAGTGCTGGGATTACAAGTTCGAGCCAGCTGCAATCGATCAGCTCTTTACTTAAAAGTTTGCCATGATGATACATTTCTCTTAAGAAATTTCATAATTGACATATGTGGATTTAGGACGCCCTTCCAGTCATTAATGTTGTCTATTTCTGAACTAGAAGATGGTATTTTGAGACGTTTTGACAACTGCCAATATTTTGGGAAATTTTCAATACTATCAGAGTAATTATTTTCATGCTGTCATTTTTCTGATAATATGGCAGTCTTGATGACAGTGGAGGAGTAGGTAACAAGAACATTGATTGATGTATTTATTTAGCAAATATTTATTGGATACCCACTCTATACTAAATACCATGGTAGTCCCTATACCGTGTGCCTGAGAAATCCAGGGCCCAGCCCTAGAGCTCCCTCTGTTGGGAAGCTGAATGTAGATGGGTCAGAGTGGAGCATGCAGGAAAGTGGTCCCAATTCAGGGCAGCACTAGAGCTTCCCACTGCTAGGAGGCAGAGCCAGTCTCCTCCTAATCAATGTCCTGTATTTTTATTTAAATGCCCCAACCTTTGTTTGAAATTCCCTTCCATTGCAAAGCAGTGGTAGATTACAGACTAGTTTTTATCACATTGTTTAAACTTGAATGGAGACACAACAGTTTTCTTTAAAGATGAAGCACATTCTAGATCAAGGTCTATGGAAAAACTCCTTCTTTATTGCAGGACCAGAAAATAAAGGCACCAAGCTGTTCAGGCTCCAAAGTTTCAAGGAATTTAATCCCAAGAGATGTTGACTCTAGGAAGTTTTTAGGATGTTTTAAATTCATCTACTTTCCAACATAATCCATTTATTGTCATGACCTAAAAATTCTTGTGACAGAAAAATGGGTTCACAATTTAGATCTCTATGTTTAGAGAAAGAAACATGGCTAATAAGTCTTCTTCCTTCACCATTCCCTTAATAATGGGGAATGAAAAATTATGACCTTTCAAGTCATATAATTACAAATTTCTAAATGAACCATTTAGAATTTCTCTTTTAAGGATGCAAATTAGTAATCAGTTGCTTTACAGTGTAATACAAGCCCATGAGGTTATATTTATATGTATAATAAAAGGTTTATGATAATGATAGAGTAGAAAATTATACCATAAATCACGTTTTCCTTTTTAAAAGATTGCAAATTAAATATGCAACTATTGCCAACTAAGAGTCACAAACGATGCTATCTTGAAATATTTATGTAAAACATGGACCCATTTCACCTATTCACTGTAGTTAAGATTTAATTTTAGATTAAAAGATTTGTGTGTTGAGGAGACAGATGCGTTCTGTTTTCCTAGTGACTTCGGCACTGTTACAATATTCATGTTTAAAGGATATTCAGATAAAATATAAAATTTGTTCATCATTCTGATAATAGACTCTGCTTCCCATTTCACCAGTCCATGTAGAACAACACTCAAGCATTGCCGTACTTCTGCCGTCACCATACTAACTTCCTTTCTTTAAATTTGACGGTCTTTCATATTCTACATTTAATTCACACAGGTCTCAACTTGCTTAATTTATATCACTAAGCATGCTTTTTTTCTTTAACCTTAAACATTTCCCTTTTTCTCTGGTAAGCGTTATCTAGCCTTTTAACATCGTTTTTTAGAAGACTTCTATTAAGCTGATAACTTCAGTAATGTTAATAGTCATCATTGCTACTTTCCTTTTTTTTTCTTCCAAAATAGTGTTGTAACTGACTAATGGAAGACAGTTAAACATCACTCCAGATTCTGCTAACAAGGGATACTTTGAACACTTCAAATACTGGTTACTTAAACATTAATATGAGTATTTTTTCAGCACACACATTTTTTAGCCAGTTAACTAAAAAGCCAATTATGTAAATATATCCAAATACCTGGATACTTGTCAGCACGTAGAGAAAAAACATGTCTCAATGTAGCACTGATTATTTTCATCACTATCATGTTAAGAGATGTACTTCTTTTAAAGGAATGGTAAGAAATCCCTTATGTTGCATACAATGTGCAGTATTATATGGTAGTATCTAACACACATAAAAGTAATTATTATGTGGACATTTAAAAACATGTATTATGGAATGGGGGCAGTGACTCACACCTGTAATCCCAGCACTTTGGGAGGCTGAGACAGGTGGATCACTTGAAGTGAGGAGTTTGAGATGAGCGTGGCAACATTTAGTAGAGATGGTGAACCCCATCTCTACTAAAAATAGAAAAATTAGCTGGGTGTGGTAGCATATGCCTGTAGTCCCAGAAACTCCGGAGGCTGAGGTGGGAGAATCGCTTGAACCCAGGAGACAGAAGTTGCAGTGAGCCGAGATCATGCCATTGCACTCCAGTGTAAGTGACGGAGCGAGAGATTCCGTCTCAAAAAAAAAAGAAAGGAACATGCATTATTATGGATGTACAATAGAAATAAAACATATAATGAAAATCAAACTGTAAATTTCTATTTCTCACGTAACATAAATGGTCATCAGTGGTTTGAAGTAATTTATAAAGTTCATGGGAAAACGCTCTGTCATTATGATAATTATCAGCCTGTTCTTCACTCAAAGCTTAACAGATTTGAGTACACTTTAGAAATCTATGTATTTCACAGTTGGACTTTATTTTGATTATTACTAAACATGGAGTCATGTGATAACCATGAAATAGCACAGTCTATTCTTTTTAGTGTTAACCAGTGCTGTGGTAGAGCTGAGAAATTTAAATCTATGGAAGAGTGGAGGATTCGGGGACAATATTTTAGCATCGATGTGTTCTGCCCTATTCATCTTTGGAGAAACGTGCCATCTGTATGTCTTCACAGGTGAGGAACTGTGCTCAGAACGTAAACAAGGCTGCACCTTGGACTGTCCCTTCGGTTTCCTAACTGATGCCGAAAACTGTGAGATCTGTGAGTGCCGCCCAAGGCCCAAGAAGTGCAGACCCATCATCTGTGACAAGTATTGTCCACTGGGATTGCTGTACGTATTTCTTAATTCAGAAAAGCTGTTATGAAGTATACCTTGGTGAAATGTTCCTACTCATTTTGTTTTATTTGTTGTTTGTGAATTATTCTATGATGTATTGAGCCCAGAATATCTATATTTGTTTTATTAGATGATTCAGAAACCGAGGAAAAGGTTGTATCTCCAAAGAAAAGAACCAAGTTTTATTCTTATTTTTTATGGAGATGGACTAGACACATCCTTTGTGCCTGTTATGTGAGACTTTCCCATAGCAGAGTCCTTTAGACACTGCTGAGAAGATGAGGAGATGGAATTGTGAGGTCCCAGTGTTGGAAGTGCTGCAGCTCTTCACAAATTGTCCCAGGGTCTATTTGTGATCACTTACTTAACACATACTTTAAGATGAATTGAAGACCCCCACTCACTTGAAATAAGTGCATCCTTACCTGCCATGCCTAGGTGTCTCACCTTGGAACTAGTCAGCGTTTCATTTTCTTTCTCTATCTAGCATTAGATTTTATGAATTTCCTTGGAGATAAAGGGCCATGACTTGTATTTTTTAATATGCCTTATTGAGTCAAACCCCATGAGAATCTAGGTTATTCCGGGGGTGGGGGGAATAGACACTTCATATTTGTTTCTTTAGTGTCTGTATAAGCACTTATGTCTACCTTCATGTCAAGTGTATGCCTTTAGAAAAATCGCCTTATCATTTTTCCTTTGCTCTCTTTCATTTCAATCTGTCTTTCCAATTTGATGTATGTATGTAGTGCTAGAAATACTTTTTCCTTTTTTTGTTTTTGTTTTTGTTTTTGTTTTGAGGCAGGGCGTTGCTCTGTCACCCAGGCTGTGGTGCAGTGACACAAACATGGCTCACTGCAGCCTCAACCTCCCATGCTGACAATCTTCCCACTTCAGCCCCCACGAGTAGCTGGGACTAAAGGCATGCGCCACCATATCCAGCTAATTTTTGTGTGTGTGTTTTTTTTTGTAGAGACGGAGTTTCACCATGTTGCCCAGGCTTATCTAGAACTCCTGGCTCAAGCAATCAGCCTGCCTTGGCCCTCCAAAGTGCTGGGATTATAGGCATGAGCCACTGTGCCCAGCCTAGTCCTAGTAATTACAAGGGACTTATACCCATCATCTCTTTCCCATCTCCTGTCAGTCATCTTTTTTATTCTTCCTTTAAAAATTCTAGTTTTGGGAGAGGCTTTATTTCTAATTCTCATTGGATAATTAAATTAGAAACATTGTTCCTTAAAATTCCCCAAATAGAATGATGAATCATCATCATTCTTAATCCTGAAATATGAATATGATATCTGTTATTTCTTAGCCTAATGACTAATGTAAAATGAAGTAGTATTATCACAATAGTAGCTACAACCACTTGCTACAGCATCATGACAGTTCAGAATCAAAGCTGCATTCAAATTCTACTCTCGTCTTGGAGAAAAATCTCTTAGAAGATTGTAGATTTCACTTTGTATTCCCTGTGTCAGTAAGCACATTCAGAGAGGGCCCAGTTGGCCACCTTGGACAACTGAGTATTACACTGGCTAGAACACATATTTTAGGGATACACACCAAAAGAGAAATCCTGGCCAGACACCACATGGGAGTGTCAGGATGAAGGCAGCAGTTGGTGCCCCTTGGATGTACCTGCTGAGTAAAGAATTACTTTATGCACGCAGCAGATACTTCTTAAGGGAGGGAGGGAGGGAGGGGCACATGGGTAAGAGGATGGATGGATGGATACATGGGTGGGTGGGTGGGTGGATGAGTGGATAGATGGATGGGTGGGTGGGTGAATGGATGGATGGATCAATAAATAAATGGATGGAGAAACAAATGAATAAACAGATAAACCAACAAAATCTTCACTTTCCTATTCATGGAGTTACACATTCTTTTTTTTACTGTGGTGTACCACTCTCCCTAATTAAATCAACAGTCATGTCATTGGGATTCTGAGCGCTACATCCTAGAAGCACGTAAGTGCTTAGGCAACTCTCAACCTTGGTCATGAGTGAGTGGTGGTCATGGCCACAGGGAGCTGATTACCCACCACTCCAGGAGTCTTTGAGAGCACAAGTCAAGTTATTCTGTTTAATAGTGATGTCACTTTATTGACCCTTGGTCTGAGTGCTTGGGCATCATTTGAGACTTTGATTTTCTGACCTCTGACAAATTTTAATTACCCAGGAAGAATAAGCACGGCTGTGATATCTGTCGCTGTAAGAAATGTCCAGAGCTCTCATGCAGTAAGATCTGCCCCTTGGGTTTCCAACAGGACAGTCACGGCTGTCTTATCTGCAAGTGCAGAGGTAAGTGTATACACATGGCCCTTCCCCCTCAAAGCAACCAGGGGCACCGAAACTAAGGAGAGAAGGACATCCTGTAAATGAAATGGTTTCAGTGATCGCTGCCTATTCTCACACAAATGTCAGTCTCTGTGGGACCATCCCACAGGATTCCCTTTCCTTTCATTTTTATGAAGTAAAAGCTCAGAATAGAATGTGAAGTAAGCATATGATGGACAAGCACATTGACTCAATCACTTCCTAGCTCTTTTTACTTGTGTCAGGAACTTTAGCTTAAAGCACACTTACCTCAACCTCTATAGAGCCTCCCTCTGTTCAGGAGTAAGAGTCATAAAATTGCAACAGTAAATATCTCCATTTCAAAGTTCTGGAGGGTGGGTATAGCTCAGAAGTTTGCTCCTGTATTTCCAGTTTTCCATGAGAATTTAGCCTTTGGCTGAGTAAGCACTTGCCAGCCCACAGCTGTATATAAGCACAGGGCCCAAGTATCCTTGCTGCCTGAGGCTTCTGCGCCAGGGAGATTCCTAAAGCCACCGAGCATGCGCCCTGACCACCATTTCTGCCCTTACCCCAGCTCCAGCCCTGCTGCCTGTGCCTGTATGTTGTACTTATCAGCACGATCCAGAAATTAAACAATAAAAGATTCCTAAACTTTGTTTTATGATGTTTCAAAGCTGGACAGTTACCACCTTAATGGTGTTTTTAAGGGGCTGGAATAAACAAAAATCTAGTCACTGCTTTAATTGTTCTGCTGAACAAAACTGTTATTTGCAAGACGCCCAGGATGTCCCCATTGGATGACGCTTCTAGAGCGATTATTCTGAATACATATCAACATGTGTGTAGCATTTGTTATAAAATCAGTGCTTGTTCATTATAGAAAATATGAGAAAGTAGAGTAGAAGGAATAAAAGATCAGCTTTCATCCCACCGATTGGAGAGAAAGTATTTGCAAGTTTTTTTTCTCTCTTTTGTTCAAAATTGAGAGCATATTGACTTAAATTATTTTCATCAACATGTCCCGTGTCACAGACTGTCCTGTGTAGACGTTACTTGTTGGTGGCTGGGCTCCAGGCCACGTACAGACTCTGCAGGCTGTTTCTTCTGTACAGTAGTCGCTTCTTATCAGGCTGCCTTCTCTCTGTCCAGAGGTCTCTGCTTCAGTCGGGCCACCTGTCCTGTCGGGCACTTGTCTGACCGTGGATGGTCATCATCATCAAAACGAGGAGAGCTGGCACGATGGGTGCCGGGAATGCTACTGTCTCAATGGACGGGAAATGTGTGCCCTGATCACCTGCCCGGTGCCTTCCTGCGGCAACCCCACCATTCATCCCGGACAGTGCTGCCCATCATGTGCAGGTAAAAGCTGGCTGCCATCTGTGTGCTCCATAAGCAGATGACCTCTGCCTTGCGGGGCCCTAGAGACATCTATAACTCTGGGGAGGTTGTAGGGGATGACCCCTGGAGCACTTTTCAGTGCTGTGTGGTTTTTTTCAACAGCCACCGCAGAATGATCCGGGCACTATCAGTGAAGAACCAAAGAACAGAGAAAATTCGAACATTCTAGAAATGAGTCTCCTCTTTTTTGAATGATTAACTCGGTTATGTAAGGTCTTTGGGCTACATTTTTGTAAAGGTTTGTGGGCTGTTGTACTTACATCCCAGCTCTCCATTTTATTGATAGCATATTAGGTCTGAATGTCCTCATTAATTTGAGGGGATTGGTGCTAGTTTTATCTCATAAAACCTTATCACATATAAAGTAATATTTGAGAGGGAGAAAATTATTGAAGTCTGTGGCTATTGCTCTTTTTTAAATTAATAGACATGTAGCACTCTTGCCAAATGGAGAGATTTAGAGTGACCACACATCTAAAACATTAAAATCATAATCATGGTAATCAAGATAAGTTACTAGAAAGCCAGAACGGATTTGTAATTCAAGGGGTATGAATTATGATTGTCAATAACAGTAATTGTAACCATAAACCTCATCTAGTACCTTTTATCCAAAGAGCTCGGCATAATTTTATATCTATTATTTCCCTCCCTTTGCAGACCACTTTGAGTTAGGGAAGAACACATTGAGACAGTTTCTCATTTGGAAAACAGACACAGAAAGATTGACTCTCTTACCCACACTAAAATAGTATGCCTGCCGAAAGACCCGGGAGAAATGAAGTCTCTCAAATTTTGTATCAAATTTCTTTTAAAGTTAAGTCTACGGTCAGATTTTGGAGTCATGATTGTTTTTCCTCTGGTCAGTTTAACTCCGTGTCTCTTTCTGTGCATGAGTCTGCCTGTGCAAAAGGTGTGGCCAAGAGCCTGAGGCCTGGTCCTTTCACAGCAAGACTACCCTGAAAGGGAATTTGACCTTGTTTGCCATGATGGCAGAGTGGGGGAGAGGGAGAGGGACACTTAAAGTCCCTTTTAGCTCTGAGATTCTGCGCAGCTGAACAGCTACAGGATCAGAGTGACAGGCAGCTCCCATACACTTGTTGAGAACCAGATTACAATGCAGAAGAGAAGACTTGTTTTATTTTGTTTTGTTTCCCCATAGTTCAGTTAGAGTGCTCCATATCAGAACGTCTTCCTTTTTCCCATATTTTGCTAGTTAAATGTGAAAAACTGCTAGAGTCCCCTGCATAAGAGGATAAATGAGGAGTTTAATATGATAGAACTCTGTGTTGACGCTTTGGGGTGGAAAAAATCATGTGTTCACATGAAGACCCCTGCTTTAATTGTAGGTGTGAATGCCTAGAGGAGGGATTTGTACCTGGGTCTTTGCTAAACGTGTCCTCAATGAAGAATTCTAACAGCTAGACTGGTAGAAATGCAAAGATCTTACTAAGAATAGATAATTGACCTAAGAACTGAAAATCAGTAGAACCAGAAAGATTTTTCTCTATTACAGTCATGGAAAGTTCTTACGTAAGCACATGTGGAGTTGTTGATATCTGATTGTGGGTGTGTCAGTATCTGGGTATATGTGTATGAAAACACATTTATGTAAACGTATGTGTAGAGGTCAGTTTTTTCCAAAAGTCTTTAGTATGTTGCCACTAAGGCTCCTTCTGAGTAGAGACTCCAGAGCTGTTGCATTCACAGACTCCTACTTTAAAGAATATTTTTCTCCCCTCTTCCATTCCAAGATCAGCTGTTTTTCTTCTTGGGATAAGTGAGCAGCTCCTGAACTCTTCTAATGAATATTTTCCAAATGATGTTGTCTCTCAGATTTTCTGTTTTCCTTACTCTCTACTTTTGAGTTTTTCTTTTGTCTCCATGTCTCTGGCCCCTCTTGTGTTTTGCCTTGAGGTATGTCATACAGCAAAAAGGTGAGCAGGAAAGGATGCCTACAGACAGGCACATCATATTTCTTCTGACCACTTCCGTACATGAGCATTTAACAAGCCAGTAATTGTCAGTCCTCTCTAAGCCCTTTTTGAAAGCAATAAGGGAGGCTTTTCCTACATCTATTTGTTGATACACTTTGGGACTTTTTCTTTCTCCGTAAACCACAAGAAACGCACATTTACCATCTTGTTCCAGCACAATTTTCATTCTAATCATCTTCCTCTGTGCTGTTCTTATACTGGCAAGTTTGTTACAGTTGCCTGCGGATGTAAGCATTGATTGATGAATATCCATTTCCTGTGATATGTCCTCTGGTCTAAGTTCAGCGTTTTTACTAATTCCCTTGAGATAAACCTATATTAGAAGTTGTTACCCCCCTTCACTGGAAATCACCCCACATGACTTTATCTCATTAGTCTTGTTTACTCTGATGCTGACCATCACTTTGAAAGTCATAGCCCCAATTCACTCTTAAAGAGATTTCAGCTCTGAGCATCTCTGTGTATATGGGCCCATTCTGGGGTGTGACTTCCACCAAGCTCCAAGCATGAGCTAGCCGTGATGTCTCCAGACTATTTCTCGGCGAGATTCAACACTGTCAACACCTTCTTGAAGAGCTTGTTGTATTTGGATTACATGAATATGGTTAATGTCTTCATACTTCTCATTTCCCCAGCAAAACTTCAGGGTAACTCCCAGTACCTCTTCAGATTTTTTTCAGCATTGACCTCCCTCTCTGTCAGTGTCAAGAGACCAAAACTACCTCTGCTCTCAGCATTTACCTCTCTTGATGATGATATTGCCAAACACAAGTTTAGTCTCAGGTGAGGGTTTTCAGACTGTTGATTCTATGGGAGCATTCCTGCTCAGTTTGCTGGCAGCTGGTTTAGATTGGGTGTGGCCTGCTTGACAGCAGGACATATTTCCAAGCATAAAAGTACTCAGGATCCCAGAAATAATAAAGCAGATAGGGCGGTGATCATTTGGAAGTTTTATTTAATCTGGAGACACATCCATGATCCAGACAACCATAGACTTGGGTTGCAGTTGCCCTTGTCTCTCCCTGAGCCCTCAGTTTCCTCATGCATAAAATAAGGTGATTGTAAGGAACAAATGAAATAACACATGTAGAGTGCTTAGCATGGAAATAACTGAACCATAGCAAGTACTCAATAAACGAGAGATCTGAATTTGAGACGGTTCCTGCACATTCATAGAAATGCCAGAAGAGGCCCCTGTTCTCATCTCTAGAGTGGGAGTCCCCTCCTTGTAATATAATGATCTTATTGAATTATCTCATTACCATTGACAGACTCAAACCACTTGAACCTCACATCCTGATATTAGCTCTTTTGCCATTGTCTTCTGTTTCCATGCATGGAATATTTTCTTCACTATTCTCTTGATAAGAATAGAGCAAGATGTTCTTCATCCAGTTCATCTTTTCTGTCCCTTGAAGCAAACAGCACTGGGCTTTCAGGAGTTGGGAAGATTGTAGATGAATAATGTCTTGTGTTCTGATTCTGTGTCATTCCCCAGATGACTTTGTGGTGCAGAAGCCAGAGCTCAGCACTCCCTCCGTTTGCCACGCCCCTGGGGGAGAGTACTTTGTGGAAGGAGAAACGTGGAACATTGACTCCTGTACTCAGTGCACCTGCCACAGCGGACGAGTGCTGTGTGAGACAGAGGTGTGCCCACCACTGCTCTGCCAGAACCCCTCACGCACCCAGGATTCCTGCTGCCCACAGTGTACCGGTAAGCCACGCCATGCTTGTGTGCTTGGTGGGGAAGGACACGGCTCTGGGTGTTGTCATTCTGTGGGACTCATAGGTCAGGGTGAGCCCCACGTGGGAGTGTGCCAAACCCGTATCCCGTCAGGAACAGCTGGCAGCCTGCTTCCTGAATGTATTCTCTTTGTCACCCACCTATTTATGCCGTCAATATGCCTCCCACCTGAGATGACTGTGAAACAAAAAAGGAGGCTGGTTCTCCCTGCCATTGTTTCCTTAACCCCAAATCTCAAACTCGAGAGATGTACCTAAGCAGAGACTCTCCGACCGCACCGAATTAACCAAATGATTTTGTTAATGTGGGATGTCATCTTTGTGTAACAAATGTGAACAATGGTTATTGATAAATAATGTAAATAAAATTCTTTGAAAAATATAAGGGTGGTGAAGACTTTCAAATATGCATAATGCCACCCCCTCAAACTTGGGATGATTAATAAGTTAATACCAAAAAGTATTACGTGACTAGCACTGCACATATATAAGGAGTGCTATTATTTTCTACTTTTTACTTCTCAGATAATTGACCTAAGCAAGTAAATTTATGGTCATGAAACTTGTTATCAGAAAATTTGTCAAGATGTTAAACATAAGTTACTGGTTTTCTATAACTTTAGTAGTACTTTTAATTAATAGTAGAATGACTTTTTCAAAAGATAATTAAATATGAAACTACCAAGTTGAAAGATCAACTAGTTTTGTTTTGTTGTTTTCGCTTATTCTTCCCATATTTCAACTTAAATCAATAACCATTTACTCTCTAAGTATATATTCTTAGAACATAAATCTTTTTATTACTTTTTTTTTATATTGGATCATCTGTCAGCTGGCCAGATCTGTTGTTCTCTCATGTGCAACATCATCAGTGTCTACATTTTTTATAGGTTCATGTTGATGGCATTTTTAGAATTGATCAGATGAGCTTACAGGGATAGCCATATTGCTGGCTGTTGTCATCATGCATGGCAGCCCAAGTATTACCAGTTTATACAGAATTGTTAATCTGAGAGGCTTAATTAGCACTACATCTTTTCAATATAAGAAATAGTTCACATGTGTTGTATTTTTAGGATATGCATGACCTATCATTTCCCACCATGTTACCATCACAATTTTACTCAGATTCAAACCTTACTGATGTTTTTTATTAATATATAGCCATGGCTTTACTTATATTCCCCTGATAGAAACCACTTAGCATGGTCTTTTCTTTGGTGATAATGAATTTATATCCATTTAGCTATTCAATTTACAGATATTTATAGAATACCTGAATTGAGCTATGGGGATTCCAGGGTTAATGAAAACAGACATGACCCGTGTCCTGGAGCAATCACCAAAAAAGCCAAACAAACCAATATTTCACATGAAGTCAGTAATGTTAAAGTAAGAGGCATGCCTTGAAAGGGAGGATTCAAGAACACAGGCAATCCAGGGGCCTAAAGCAGCAAATACGCCTGGTTCCATTTGAGTTAGGATCTGAGTGATGAACCCAGGAGTTGTCTAAGGGCGTGGCACTGAGAGAGGAGATGTCTCCAGGACCACTGGCCCAAACTCACTGATGGGAAACCTTACTGAACTCAGAGGTTCAACCCGTACAGAGAAGGAGTGCTACATGGAGATGGGACCTCTGAGTATGCTAATGTGGATGGCATGTGCAGAGATCTGTGGGTTCTACCCAAGCAAGGCGGCGGTATTCCTGCATTCCTCTCCATCTTTCTAAAGAATAGGCAACACCTCACATGCCTGGCTTTGACTTCTCATTCATTAACTTAGGCCTGGATTTTTTTTTTTCTTTACCTAATGGATATTTCTGGACTTTCTCATTCATAGTTGTATTGAGATACAAAAGGATAAAAAGCCTTAAAACTCAAATGATCAGTTTCTTCCCATCACAGTAATTCTCGACAGTGGCATTGATAAGTGACATACTGCACATGTAGAAAAATATCATCTCTAATGTCAGGACACTTGGATTCTAAAATGGTCCAAAAGTCATATGTCCACTGCGGAGTAACAGCTTCTGAAGGGTCAGATCCCTCCTGATGCTTCCATCTGTAGGATGCCTTGTCATTTCCTCCTTCTTCAGCTTTCCCTCTTCTCTGGCCTGGTTTAAAGCAAGGTCTGGTAAGGAAGTGAGGAAAGGTTGCACATCCCTGCAGGTGAAGCTATTTCACCAGCAAACAAAAGGGAGAGGGTAAAATAGCGCTTGTTTCTTTTCATAACGTTTAAAATTTTCTTTCCTCCTTTATTTTTAGAGCTGGAAAAAAGCATAGCAGAGAAGAGAGAGGAAGGTAGAAAATTAAAAAAATAGGGGAACACTAGTGAAAACACTGGTAAAGATCAAATAAAGGAGTAAATGTTTGGAAACAGAAGTTTAAAGAAGGGGGTCTAGAGCAGGAAAAATGAGAAAAGAGTCCCAAAGAAGGGAGATACTGTGGGTAAGATTCCAAATGACATTGTCGATCAGGGTTAAGTTAGGAGCCTCCTGCCTCGCGGAAGGAAACCTGCAGACTCAACCCCAGCTCCAGCCTTCACACCGTCACTGCCAGCATATCCTGATGTCCTCTGGATTCTTTCCAGGCCTCCGTGAGAGCCCTGCAGCTCCCAGGCTATTCATTTCACTTCATTTCATAGCTTCGTCACTGCTGTCCCTGCTTCCTCTTTTAAGTTTTCAGACACAAGATTGGGCAATGCTTGCATGAGCCAAGTTAATATAAGTCACAAAAACCTCATGGAGATTTGCAGGGCCTAGTGTGAACAAGAGGGTGTTCCTTATTTCTAGCCAAAGTAAAAGTTAGCACTGGTCAGTCTCTTAAAGAAGAAATTATTCCTAGACATAGATGACCACAAAAAGGTCACTGAGAAAGTCATCCCATCTTGCCATCTCTAACCTATGTGGATGGGATCTGTGGAGTCATACCTGAAATTGGACCTTCTTTATTTTTAGAGTTGGAAAGAAGCATGGCAGAGAAGAGAGAGGGAGGTAGAAAATAAAAGAATAAAGGAACACCAATGAAAACATTGGTAAAGATCAAATAAAGGAGACATTTAGAAGCAGAGCACTTACCGCGCCGTGAAACCAATGGCTGTTCTTCAGCTTGTGCCTGCTGCCTTTGGGACTGCTCATAGCAGATACACTTACCCAGTTTAAAGGAGAAGGTATGGGCCAATCCCATTATGCTGGCTTCCCTGTCCCTCAGAGAAGGTCCACAATGAAGGAACTGCCTTGGTCCTCAAAAAGGCCCTTCTTGTCACGTCGTACTTACTGGCTGTAGGATATATTCGTGAGGTGGATAGAAGGAAAAAGTGACATGTAGAGCTTCTGGATCATGTGGTAACTACATGTCTCAGTTTCTGGTTCTTGGCTAAAAATAACAGTTGTGATGTTGGTTCTGGGAAGAACATATGACAACTCTTTTGATTCTGTATGCATTGAGAAAATGTGGCCCTCTTAGAGGTTTGCTAGGTAGGGCTGTCGTGGTGTGTCTAGACTCTAGTGAAGTTGATTAGAGGGGCTCTCTTATCAATGGGATTATGACATTTCTAAACTAGAATCTGCACCCACTTAAATTTTCCTTTCTGATATCTCAATCATATTGCTGCCTGAAGTTACAGTTATCATTGATTTTAGTGGAAACCAATGCCCAAAGTGGTATCTGGATTTTCTGGTGACATTTTCTGTTGCAAGTTGTAACTAGATCTGGGGACTTTCTGGTCTAAGTCTCTTTAAATAGCAAAGACACAGATGATTTGCACATGATTTCTCTACAGTTGCATCCTTATGAGTGATTTAGATTTCTTTCAGCCATTAATGTGAATTTCTGAACATTGGAATGTTATATATAGGTGTGTTTGGTAGTCTGGCATGAGAATTCGTCTGAATATTGATTGGTCAAGATTGCACGTGGGCCACAAGTAAGAGAAAACCCAGCTACAATTTTTAAGTAAATAGAGGTTTATTTTGCATATATGACAAGACATCTGGAGGCAGATGTTTATTGGCATCGATTCAGTGGCTCAGTGAAGTCAAGGCCTTTCTCTTCTGACAGGGGTGTCACAGATGTGATCCACACACTCCTATCAAGGCAGGAAGAATGTGGAAGGATGATGGTGGAACCTATCTACCCTTTTTTGAAGACAGTGAAACTTTCCCAGAAATCCCCTGATTAGCCATCAGGTCCCATTAGCTACATGGGTGATGGAGCCACCCTAGTTTCAAGGGATCCTAGGAAAGCAGGAACAGGATTGTCCGTTTACTTACATGCATTGTAATCTAAGTCCTGGGGCTACCCCGGAGAAAACCAGGATTTCATTAAGCTAAGGAAGACAGATAGAGTGGATGTTGTGTAAGCAACTGACAGCATAACTGTGAGAGGTCTTTTTTGATCTTTGTTATTTTGTTTAAAAATGCAAGAGCCTTCCTGAATCAGACTTTGTGATTTGTTACTGCATCATTTATTTAAGGAGGCACCCAAGGCCGTCATGACTGGGTGTGCTTTGAAACACACTATGTTGCATAGTTGCTGGCCAACAGGCATCTTCTTTGCTGACCTATATGTTCATTTTTCCAGATCAACCTTTTCGGCCTCCCTTATCCCGAAATGACAGCGTACCTAATTACTGCAAAAATGATGAAGGGGATATATTCCTGGCAGCTGAGTCCTGGAAGCCTGATGTTTGTACCAGCTGCATCTGCATCGATAGCGTAATTAGCTGTTTCTCTGAGTCCTGCCCTTCTGTATCCTGCGAAAGACCTGTCTTGAGAAAAGGCCAGTGTTGTCCCTACTGCATAGGTAAGACCAAGAAAAAAAAAATCCTTCACCTCTACCAGTGGTCACTAAATCTATACTGACAGCCATTTGCCTAGATCAGTTCCTATTTTTGAAACTGGTTTTTTTCTGCTTGTCATGTCACACAGACCCAGTGTAGCAACGTTGAGCAGAAGAAAGGTATGGAAGACGGGCTCCCAAGATGAGATTCCTTAAGAATAAAGAAACGTTCTCTGAGAATGTCATATGTTACAGCACTGTCGTGTTCTGTTGGGCTCCTTTGCCCAGTTCAGGGTTGTCAATTTCAGGACTCTCTTTCTCCAGCCTATTATTTACAGTGGTCTTTTTTTCCAGATAGAAACACCATGTCTCATATTAGAGTCCACTTAGCGTATAAAGCTTGCTGCTGCCTTGAGATCAACTAAATATGAACTGTTAATTTAATCTCCCAGTTGTTCCTGTCTTTTGACAGGACACTTAATGGATTCTGTTTCAACCACGTGGTTGTCCCTGTCCATGGCCGAGGCACACAGAGTGAGGCCTGAGTAACTCTAAAGCCCTCTGTTTCCTGTGACTTATGGTGATGCATCTTTGTGAGCAGAGGACCTATATATATTAGCACCTAACATCTGGACCCAAACTAGTCCTGTGGACATAAGCCGTATGCTGTTCTGAGGCCCAAAAGGTGAGACTGAGACAGCTGGCAGTTCTATCAAGGACAGCCCCTGTTCCCTAGGCTTTCACTCGCTTTTAATGCTTTTGTATCCAATAAAGCTCAAAGTCAATTGGAAACACAATGATACATCTCAATCAGATAGTGAACCTATAATCAGAGTAGCAAATGAAAAATCGTACAGTCTGTACTAATTGTACATATTGTGCATTTATTGTTGGGGATTTTGCAAGTTTCCTAAACACAAGTCATTGCATATATCTCGAGTGATAGATGGGGAATAAAAGAGATCTTCTGGCTACAGAGTTTTCTGGCATTTCCAATAGATAAGCTGAGGAATGACGGCCATAACTCAAGCTCATGGGGACAGCTCCCTGTCCTTGTCTTGTGACCTCTGGCCACTAGACAAGGCCACTCTGAGCCTTTTACTCTGCATGTCGGTATATGAGATGGAAAGATATTTTAAAACACAATGCCTGTTCTCAGGAATTTTACACAGATTTTCTTACTATAATGGCTAAAGAGTAATAAAAGTTCTGTTTTGAAAGATAGATTCTCCCTTTTAACAGAGTTACCATCCATATAATTTATTCTTCAAACAGGGATGCTTTTAAGAGTAAAAAGGGGGCTGTTAATAATTATGATGGGACAATAGTCATAGACCAGGAGCGTCCCAAGCATATTGGATATGTGGTAGCCAGACATTTTAGCATTGGCTTCTCTGTACTACCCATAAGCTTTCTAGCTCCTAAGTGGAGCCAAAAATGTATCCATGCGTATATCCAATTTAGTGCTACTTACCTTTTCAAAATGGTTATCAAAATTTAGGCAAAAAGTGGCACTGCCTTTGGTGAGGTCTAAATGAAAGCTATAACTTGGCTGCTGTTTCAGACTGGGTAAAGGGAAAGTATAGTCAGTATCCCCATAGTTATATATCAAAACTGTTTAACTTTTAAGTTCAGATGTACAAGTGCAGTAAAACTTCAGTACTAAAGGAAATAGTTCACAGGTCAACCAGGGATACTTGTGTCTTACTTGGGAAACCAGAGCCCAGGAGGTCTGAGAATCCCATGTTACCTTCAGAGGAGAAACCTAACAGCAGATTTCTCATGTGTTGAAAATTCTCAGATCGTTTGTGTAAATTTGTTGTGTTTTGCTACTTAATTGGTAAATTTGTAATTAGTAAATTATTCAATGAGTGAATCTGTTTTCATATGATAGTAGATAATAATATCTCACAAAACCAATTTAACAAATTCAAAATTATGAAGAGAAACCTGCAAATCATAGTATTCTATAGCCTTCCTTTTTATTTCTTATTATTTGGCTTCATACTTTCTATCCAATTCCTGCATCATTTAGATTGTACATTCTTCATTGGTGTAGGGGAAAAAAGGACCAGTTTGGCTCAGATTCGTGATTTTGATTTTAAGTTAAACTGCAGCACTTTTGCTAAATTGTGGTTCATAGGAGCTCATAATGGTATAGGGGACATTTTGATTCTGATTCTCTCTCCCTCCACAACTCCCCTCCCCCTCCCAAACTGATGCATATATAGTTTTATCATATAAACCTATGACTTACCTTCAGGGGACAATGTTGGGGAGACTTAACATTTGATGAACTGTAACCATGTGCCTTATTCACTCATTCATCTTAATAATTCATGTGTGTTGTTGTATTATTGAAATAGTTATTCAGCCCCCTTCTGTCTGCATCATGTTTATTTTGCAAGTAGCCTTGTTAGGCCTTCATCCTTTCTCATCTAGCCCTGCTGTGTCTAAACATACGAAGTCAAGTTCATGACTGTGATATAAGGATTTCCTATCTGACTATCCAGCTTCCTTTTGGGCTTGTTTTCTTATCAACTAAGAGGCCCTGACTTCCAGTCAGCCTGGTCCCCATATAAGGGTGCCAAGCCTGGCCAGCACAAGCACACCCAAAGGCAGTTACCAGCTCTGTTTCATTGACAGAGCCTTTATCACCATCCAGAGATCACTGAGCAAAGGAAAAACATGGAAACACACTATCAGGCGGCATGTCTTAAAGCACACAATTGTTTTTCCAGTGGGCACCAAAAACCCAGTGCTCGCACTGTTTCCTGGCTTAGGCTGTCTCAGTTTTAACCCAGATTATCGTCTGTTCTCAGGATCTTGTGTGTCCCTGTTAGAATGTACAGACTGCCTCGCCCCAGCCTCCAGTGCTGACCTCACCTTGGCTGCAGGACTCTTCCATGGGTGAATGTTCTCCCTAATTAGTCAAATGCAGATCTCTAAAAACCTCAAACTCACAATTAAGGGACCTCTTTTATTAGTGGTCAAAAAAAAGTTTGCATGCTTTCACCTTGTGAAATATCCTTTTTTCCTACTCTAAGAAAAATGAAAAGTGGTGATCCTACCAAAAGTAGTTTTCTAATTACAAATATTTGTGTTCCTTTTGTTAAATTATCGGGTCACTAATGTGCAATGATAATGCTTCTCTTTTGATGTGTGAAGGGCTCATATTATGTGTGCTAATTTAATAGGATATGTAATATAGACATAATTAATAGGATTAATGATTAATTTTGAAAAGTGAAGAGCTTTGTCTAATTTCTTATAATACCCATTATTAGGGAATTCATTCTTCTACTAGAAAGAACCTAAGTAGTAATTACCCATTCATTTTAATGGAACATTTTCTGATTCCCTCATTTTTTTTGTACTCTGATTTTCTACACAAGTACATAAAAACTTAGATTTTATTTTCATAAGCCGACTATAATGAAGGCTTAAAGGATGAAGAACAAGAATCAAACATTGACCAGTATGAATCTGGTGGAGATTAAAAGGTCTGGTGGAAATTCTAATGGGTGAAAATAGATTTGATATGTAGTTCCTTGTAAACAGCAGATACCTCTGTTACAGCCTACTTAGCCACGCAAGAATGTACTGGTTTCTAAAGCATCCCATGGTCATTTCACTGATTACATGTTACATGCCTTTCTCAAACCTTGCCAGAGCAAAAATTATCTCAGTGCTTCAGTGAGGTCTTTATTCATGACTTCAGGGGGGATAGCAAAGAGGTAAATTAGCAGCCCTTACACCACACCTCTCATGTGCCTGTGGGGACACTCATATGCCCATATGAGCCCTGACCATGTCACCTGTGCTCTAATGTTTGTGTTGGGGATGCTTCTGCCCATACTGAGTGCCAGACTCTGGCAGCTTCTGGAGGGGGGACCATGAGTCTTTCAGTGGAACCTCCCTGTGTCCAGGGGTCATTCCTGGTCAGATATTACAAAGCAAGAGTATGACTTTGATCATAAAGTCTGTCTTAGGTTAATTTCTAGGATTTTCAAGCTCATCTCACTGCTACGTCATTGCTGTTGCATTTGAAAGTCAAGACACTCAGGTATGTCCCCCGCTTAAGCCACTCCAGTTGATCAGGACTGATCTTAAGTAAAGAGCTCCTGTGTTGGCCAAGTCTTAAGTGTTAGCATGTAGAACATCATTTTGAAAATTGTGACTTGGCAAGTATTTATTTGTTCATAACTATGTGTTATGTTAGAAGATATTTCAAGGTCAGATTTTTTAGAGCCATTTGTTGGCTAGAAATTCCTGAGTCAGTGTATCTTTCTCACTTCAGACATTTTTGTCGAAGGTTATTTTTGGATGGTAGTTTGTGTTTATTATATATAACATATAATTATTTAGATGCTATATAAAATAAATACATCTGTGGCTCATAACTTCCATGTGAACAAAGTTAGGATGTTCCGACTACATGCCTTCTAACCTAGTATCATTTAAGTGTTTTTTAGTATTGTATATCTTTAAGGATCTGTGAAAATGAGTTCTTTTATAGGCAGAAGGTACTTTAAAAATTCCTTACAGGTTGTATTAATACCTCTGTATGATTAAAAGTTAACTTTTTATATGGATGTGTTTACTGATATTTGAAGTGGGACTTTCACATGGAGCTGGCTTAGCTTGTGTTGTCACAATGTCTTCTCAATTGGTATGATACGTAACTGTATAGTGATCTTCTCCACAGTGATCTTCAACTAGCAAATAATTAAATAATATTTAACCTTAATAGGGAAATGTCTACACCTTAAGTCAATCTATTATGCATTATTCCTTTTGCTCAGATTTCTGTTTATTTAAAGATTACTAAACTAGTATCTTAAAGATATATAGCATCTCTTTGGAACCTCTGTTGACCATTTTGTATTTAATTCAGCCCAGTAATGAAACATAGGAAATATTTAATTCAGACATCTTTAAGCTATACAACCAATAAAACTTAATGTTACGCATTTTGAAACCATAGTGATATGATACTGTCCACCTTCGTTGGAACATTTTTCACCACTGCTGTGGTTTTTCTTAAAATTCTCCCGTGTATTTTCTTAAAATTAAAAACTTCTGCAGGTTGGAAAGGGACCTTCCCTTGGAGCCAAAGCATTAAAATCACAGCTCTGTCATATTCTAGCTTTATGTTTTGGTGATCTGATGTAACCCTAGCTCCGTTTCCTCATCTGTAAGATGGCAATAATAATATCCTGTGCTTCACAAAAGTGCCAAGAAAATTAAGTGACATAATGTACATATGCAGAAATACCTTTAAACAGTAAACACAATTTAAGTGTATATTGATTCAGTAGAATTGCTGCTCCTGTAACACAGATTGTAGCTGATTTGAGTAACGTCATCAAATAGATTCTAGCATCTCACTGTTAAATGTAGCAGCTGGCTTTCTACAAGAGAAATGCCTAGATATAACATCTCAATGATGAGCTTTTGAAGGACGAGAATCTCTTAGATAATGCTTTGGTGGTGTACCCCATCCTGCCTACTCACATCTTAAAAAGTCCATGCTACTTTGGTCACTTGATTGTAACCCAGGTAGAAACAGTGTGCCTTCTTTAGTTCAGCTGTGTTGTGACAGTGCCTTGCCCACAAACTCCACCGTCCTTTCATACCTCTAGACATTATCAGAAGTGAGAAAACGGGGCTCATTTATTTCTGTTTATGTTGAGAGGGTAGTCCCATTTTAAGAGTCTGTAAATTTACTATGCATGATCCACTGTGATTCCCGGAAACAGAGTACACGGCATTTATAATCAGGGCATACCCTCACAGGGAGATGTATACCTCCTGCACATTCTTCAGAGCTGTCAGTTACTGTGGCCCTACACAGAGGCCCAGGTTGTCACAGTCAGTGCTAAAAAGATTTAAACGAAAGATGAGAGATGTAATTTAAAAGGAGAAACAGGACACTTTTCTGTGTATTGTTTAGAGTATAACTGTTTAGAGTATAAGAATGAAAACATTCTGGTTGTCGTGCACTGTGCTAACTTTGGAACTGGTCTAAAGTTAATGCAACAAAAATAAGCAGTGTTTGATTTCAGTTTGTTTGGGTCTTACCCTATGCCCTAGGAAGCAACTGATCTTGCTTCTTCCATAAGCAGCTTTCCCTTCTCACTTCAGTATCCTTTCCAGGCCCCCGGCTGTGCAAACAGAAATTCAAGTTGTTCTGGTTAACTTGGGGAAAACCCCTGAGCTGCATGGTCTTTAGGTGTACTCCAGCCCCACATTGTTAATTCTAAGAGGTCTGCTGCCTGGCAGGGAGGCTGCGCTGCTATTTCCAGAGAGATCCAACAGCATGTGCCTTTCTCTTATTTCAGTCCAGGAGGCCAAACCTGATTTTGGACCTTTTAGTGGTCAGGGATGTGGGGGAAGACCCCATCACAGGAGGGCCCGCTGCTAAGAACCCTTTGGAGGCAGCTGGCAGTCTTCTTAACAGGACTTGGACTGTGACCAGATGAAACATCTTCTGTAGGTGCAAAAACTGGCCAATCTGGAAAGTCCAATGACTTCCACCTTAAGGTTTTCTTAACAAGATGCTATACCCTGACTTGTACGTAGATTGCTTCTTCTAAGTGCTAAAAAAAGTAGTATTTCTTCTTCTTACTTGGGCCACCTTGATCTTTAGTTGTTCCTGCCTTTTAAATTACATTTTTATATTTCCAAAATGATTTCTGTGAATAATATCCATGTACCTGTAGATGCATCTTGGACTGTAGGCCCTGCTATGAAATGAGACCACATTTGAAATTGAAAACAAAATGTTTCCTTCAACTACTGTCCATGGAGTGCTTAATCAACCCATAACAAATGCTTAATACAAGGATTAAGCTTTGTTACTGGGAAATTGTGTCCTCTTTCCATGTGCTGGTTCTCAGCCAGAAGTGACTGTGTTTACTAGTTTGGTGAGATTTCTTTTTGTAGAACTAGGAAAGTGTATCATTCCTCTATTAACTTGGAAGCCTGAGCAATCACCTATTTCTTTCTGGTATGTTGAAGAAACCTGATAGGCTCTTTTAACCTTTATAAATAGACTTGCACTTCCTATCCTAAGAAATAAATGAAATAAACAAAAATGGAATTCTAAGAAAAGCCTTAAAACTGTGGCCAAATGTGCTTTCACAGCAATTAAGATAAGGCAGTACATAAAGGTAGGAATCAGCCTACATGACAGCATTTACCTCATTTTTTAAAAATAAAGATGGATTAAGATCAGATTTTTTTTATTGGAAGCTAAAAGTTATAAAGCAAAATACTCAAGTATTTAATTAGATCAGTAAGCATTTGTTGCATTTTTAACCAGAATTCTTTCATCGTTTCCTGATAGAATTACTGTATTGGATCTCCACCTCATTGAAACTGTCTAGGCCCCCTGCATCTGTTTTTAGCAAGACTTCAGTTGAGTTCCATCTTTTCATTCTTTTACAGTCTGTGAAGGCCTGGTGAGTCAGCATGTTGAAAACCAGTCATCATCATCTGTGTCTGTGAGTTCTTAGTGGCCCGCACAGTATTTTCTCAGATTCCTGCGTCACTACAATTTTTACGTGTTTTAAGTCTCTTCTTTATGTTTTTTAAAAAAACAAGTGAAGCCAGTTTCTCAAGCAGGAGGTGCTCACATTCCATTTATTCTCCACGTGTGGAGTTTGTGCCCACATGTGCCCGACAGTACAGAAATGAAAAGCACATGACAAGCCAGGTATTTCAGTGTCTTGTTAACAAGAAAGTCAAATGTCAGTGGCATTTTATTCCTTTGTGGGTTAGAGAAAGAGTGCTGTAATGCATTGTTACAGGTGTAAACTAACATTTTTAAAGTACTTCCCCTCTACATGCCCAGGTCAGCTATGTCATTAGTAATACTTGGCTGCCTTTTCTACCACTCCCTTTTCGATATCTCACATTACCTGTGTAGTATATATGGCCACTTTGTATGCCTGCCTAAATGACTTCACTAAAGTTTTCTGTAAATCCCTCAAACCTCAGACTTAAGAACCCAAATTGAAATTTCATGTTATTAGCAGGACCAGCTGTCTGTGCATCTTTTCCAGGAATTGGGCTCATCCTTTTGGATATGGACTCCCACAAAGGTGATGAGACCCTCTGGGTGTGGGGGTGTCTCCTGAGGACCAAGGCCTTGAATGCCTTGCTCACTTCTGCATCCCCAACACTTTAGGATGACACTCCAGGGCCTTTGATCTCAATGTGAGGAAAGAACAGATGCCCCCATTATAGTACTGTGCTGGCTTGTACTGTGCTGGCTTGTTTTGCAGTGAGAATTATTCTGAGATGAAGAGCTGCATTTAGCTTGTTGGCCACCAGGATCCCAGAGTAAATTACTTTTCAGGACTCTAAATAGTACGCAGGAGATTTGAAAGAACTGATGCAATTTCTAAAGCAGCCTAAACTTCCTCCCGGGAAGTTACTCCCACACCAAGATTCTGACTTCATGACCGCCAGATTTAGAAATTGAAGTATCTGTGTAAGAAGGTGCCTCCTAGGCAGAAATCAAGAAATCCAACTATAACATAGGTCAGAGTCAATTTTGGTTTGTATATCCTTCCACAGAGGAAAGAGTGGGGAAAATCTGGGGGATGCATTTTTTTTTCAGAGGCTGATGTATACTCCACATCATGGTCCGTTTCAGAGCAAAGGCTGTGCTCCCACCTCAGTGACTCCTGGAATACTAAACTGGATCTTTATAGAGGAAGAAAATAACACAGTTCTGGATTTTCCCTAGCTGTTAATTAGTTTTATGGCATAATTAAAATAGCTTGAGAGTAAAAACAAAGTCCAGCCTTAACAGCCTGTTTAGGCTTCTTTTCTTATCTTGAAAAGAGGTAAGATACCAAAGCTTAAACAGTTAAAGACGTTAACTGGAAGGAAATTAACATTTCAAGGCCTTGCTGCTGCTTCCTCCTCTTGTTATATCAACCAGAATTAAGGAAAAATAGAGGGGGAAAACCCCATGCTGAATTATCCAAGCTCTACCACTGAAAGACTGTATATTTTTATTGTAATCATACGTGATACAAGATAATGTTGCTCATATTTGAATTCCAAAAGAAAAGAAGTGGTTTGTCTGAGCATCCTACGAGGAAAGCAGCCCCATAGAAGGTGCCACTGCAACCGCCACCGAGGGGCTCCAGGCTTCTGCCACAGTTGATGGTGATGGCAGAAGTAAATCTTGATTCTCTTACAGGGACTTTGTTTCTGAAAGAGGCCAAAAGTCATTTCAAGCTGAATCTGATAGATAGATAAGAGGCCAGAGCTGAGGAAAGTAAGTAGCAAAGCTGATCTAAACCAAGATGTGACTGTGAAATAGTAACCATCTTCTTTGCACGTTTCAAAATTGGCCCTGGATGCCATCACAAGAGGGAAATTCCAAAGCTGTATGCAGCAGCGGCAGAACTGTTGGAATATGTTTATAGCCTACCAGGGCTACTTAGAAGGGGATCGTGTTTGTTTGGATGTATAACCCCTGATTCGTTTGTTTCAAAAACAAACTTTATTATACTACTGTCACACCTTACGTTTTCCTTGGAACATTCTCCTCTAATCCGCTTACTCTGAGAGAGAGAGGGAGGGAGAAATAGTGCAGGGAGAGAGAAGTGTTAAATGGAGATTTTCTTAAGGAAGACCAGGAGACCTAAATACCTGCTTCATTACCTCCGTTCCTTGCTAGCACTGTGTGATGTATGATGCAGTCAGTTGAAGGACAATTTATCTTTGAAGACAAAGATAAATTCAAGTGCCCATTTTCAAGTCAGTGAGCAGTAACGACTTTAGTTTTTGTGGCACTGATTGATCCTTGCCTGGGCAAGTGGCCCTTCCATGGGTTACCCCACTTGGCACATGGCAGACAGAAGGTGCTGGAGGCCTGTGGAGCCAGACCTGCGGGGGTTCCCCTCCTCGCCCTGCCGCTTCCTAGCTGTGCGTCTTGGACAACTGACTTAATCTTGTGCCTCATTTTTCTGTGAATTGAAACAATACCCTGTCCCATTGGGCAGTGGAGATCAAATGGCATTGACGCAGATAACATGCTTAGCACAGGGCCTGGTGCGTAGTGGGCATTCAGTAAGTGGAAGTTATGATTATTATTAGGTATCAAAGAACCAAACTTAATTGTCAGAATAAACAAATCAATTGGAGTAATAAATAGAGCCTTTAGAGTTAAATGGCACAACCCTGATAGCCAAACATAAACTATTTTGGTTATTTTTAGTTGGATATTCCCACTCTTTCTTTCTACATCTCTCTTCAGGCTGACTGCTTAAAATACATTTATATGTATTCTCAATTAGACTATGCTGTTTCCCCCAAGACTACAGTGACTATTAATTTAATTTATAGAACCTCGAATTGCATGGAATAGCCACCACGTCTCCCTGTAAACATGGTAGCTTCTAAAACTTCCTGATGGCGTTTTCACAATTTGATCGCTAGATGTCATTGAAGGAGACAGCATATCTAGGAAAGCAGTGAGGATACTGGGCCAGGTATGGTGGCTTGTGCCTGTAATTCCAGCATTTTGGGAGACTAAGGCAGGTAGGTGGCTTGAGGCCAGGGGTTCAAGACCAGCCTGGGCAACACAGTGAGACCCCATCTCCTCAAAAAATAAAAACTAAAAATTTTCCAGGTGTAGTGGTGCATACCTGTACCTCTAGCTACTCAGGAGGCTAAGGCAGGAGGATCACTTGAGCCCAGGAGTTCAAAGAGCTACCGTTGCACCACTGCACCCCAGCCTGGGCAACAGAGTTGAGACCCTGTCTCTTGGAAAAAAAAAAAAAAAGTTATTGGTTTTCCCATTGCCTCCAAGCCATTCAGAGTAGTTGTTCTTTGTCATATATCATTTATACCTATTCCTTTAGACAGTGATCTCATACAGTTGCTGAATGAGGATTTACATAAACCCTGTATTACACTGTAGCTCAGCATTTGGTCTTCGATATTTCTTCTGTGGTTTTGATACACCTGTTGAAATTCTCCTACATAGGTCAGTATCATTGAGAAAACACCACACTTCATGGCCAGGTGCTTTAGGTCCAGGATCAGTCTGAGTTCTTCCCATCATTATTCTCATGTGTGGAGGGAGGGAGGGAGGGAAGGAAGGAAGGAAAGAAGGAGGGAAGGGGAAGGAAGAAGGAAAAGGGGTAAGAAAAGAGGGAAGGGAGGGAGGGAGAAAAGGAGGGAAGGGAGGGAGGGAGAAAAGGAGAGAAGGAAAGACGGAAGGGGAAGGAAAGGGAGGGAGGAGAAAGGAAGAAGAAAGGGAGGGAGGAAGGAGGAGGAAGGAGGGAGGGAGGGAAGGAAGGAAGAGATAATTAAAGACAATATAGACTGCAGAAGGAAGGAAAAATTACAGACACTATAGACCACTGCTTGGCCTTGAGTCAGAAGAGTTATGGACAAGATAACTCTTCTTGTCCATGAGAAGATGAGGAGTTTCACCTTCTCCTATCTGATTTCCTTGTACAGTAATACTGTTAGTCAAATTTTATTCGGTGATATTGCATTGTATGGACCAAGGTTCATGTAAAATATAATCAGTGGTACTGCTTTATGAAATACTGCTTTCTTTCATAAAGAATTCTCTGCAAAATAGACTCTAGATTTGATGGGCAAAACTAATATCCTCAGTGCAGTGTGTTGGCTGGAGGTCAGAGTACTACTTGAATTAGGCTCATTGGATGATTCTGTTCAGCCAGTTTGACATGTGCATTTGGATACCTTAGTGAAGTCGCCTCCTTGAAGGATTCCATATTATCGAGAACTTCTGTCATGGGTTTCATTTGTAAGCCTCCAGATGAGTTTGTAGCCTAATAATTAGTGTGCCAGAGGATTTCTGTGGAGCGTCTACAAACATAGGGAAGTGCATTTTTTGATAGATATTGAAAAATTGATTTCTGATTACAACTAGAACTTTCCATGATTACTTAATGTCCCTTGTTGAACCTTAGTGGTAATTAGGAAAATGATCGAAGTTGTTGTTAACATAGAGATGACACATTTAACACTTGACGTCAGTTTCTTCCTTGGGCTTGCTTCTAAGACTCTCCAATGGATTGAGATTTATATCTATGGGGTAAAAATTTGACAATATTGGGCCATTATTAGTGGCGTTTATAAAGGTGCATGTGCTTGAGTACTGTCTGCCCTCCATATCCTTAACCACAGATGGAAAATATTTTTAAAAAATTAAAACATACAAAATTTAAAATACAGTATAACCACTATTTACATAGCATTTACATTGTGTTAGGTATTGTAAGTAATCTAGAGATGGCCTAAAGTACATGGGGGATGTGAGTAGGTATATGCAAATACTATGCTATTTTATATAAGGGACTTCGGACATGAGCATCTGTGGATTTTGGTATCCCTGAGGGTCCTGGAACCAGTCTCCCGAGGGTACCAAGGCACAACTGTAGTTGGTAAGAAGAAAACATAGAGACCACAGGTCTGTGAGCATTTCTATCTGAGACCTTCCTCTGGAAAAGCTCAGTCTGAAGCACAGGCTGGGTCTTCACAGAGAGCCACTTCCAGCTGCCTTGGAGTACTCGCTGCAGAGCTTGGTGCTGCTCAGAGAAAATGGCTCCTGATGCCATTATGGGCTTCTCATTGTGCCCTGAGATGTGCTGGGTTCTGTTTTTGTGTGTGTGTCTGTTCAGTGAACTCTGACCCTTCAAGAGCTTCCCAGATGCTTTCCAGGAAGAATCCTGGGCCCTGGGGACCACTGCCTTCCTAAGGAACTTTCCTTCCAGATGCCTGTGTAGTTTTTATGTTTAAGCGACAAGTGGGGAGTGGTGCTGCTTTTAGAATCTGAACATAAAATGTCCCTGGATTGGTAGGTGGCATCCAGTTATCAGTCTTACGCTCACACCCCCACTGCTGGGTTTCGATGTGCCCCATCTCTGCTTTGGCTGCTGGATCTGCTGGTCCTTGGGGTCTCACTCTGAACCTCATTCTTGTGTGCTAGAGGGCAATATCTGTGTGTGAAATGCCAGGGAGTCAGTCAGTTCAGGTACACCAAGAAAAGGCGTTGAGTCCCAGAGAAAGAGAAGGTTGGAAGAGGGAGGAAATGAGTGTGACAAGGGACAGTGGGAAGAAGGAGCAGAATGTTTAAGCATAAATCCTTGTATATACTGTACAGACAAATAGCTCTTTTAATTTTTTTCTCAAAAACCATAGTTTGCAGGGGGAAAAAAATGGATTGCAATGAAATGAAGCCGTTTTTAAAGTGGAAATGTCCTTATAGGTGAGAGAAATCCGTGCGGCATCCCTGGTACATGAGGGAAGTGGTTTTCTCAGTGCTAACTCCCACTCAGGGGTTGCAGAGGAAACCTGCTAGTTCCCCTTGTTGTTGCCATTATCACTCCTTACCATTCCCCTGGATTATTTACCAAACAGGAGGAACTTCTTGAATTTTCTTGAATCCATCTCTGTAAATAAATTCAGGTGGACTTTTTATCAGTCTCTTTATCTCTTTCTGGATGACAGTCCTAAGGACTCTTATCTGACAGGTATCATTCCCTGCCAGTTGTCGTGACCACCGTGTGCTAGGCTAAGGGGCCACAAGATGAGAGCCCCGAGGGTCCTTCTAAGAAAACAGCAGTGAAAGACTAGGGAAACCAAAGTTTCACCAAATTCCAGAAATCCTAACGCATACTGTGATGATACAAAGCTATTCCCTTGATCTCTCACGTATAATAAGATCGTGCGCATTGTCACATCAGCAACTCCACCATGTGCTGTTCTTTTCACTAGAAGACACAATTCCAAAGAAGGTGGTGTGCCACTTCAGTGGGAAGGCCTATGCCGACGAGGAGCGGTGGGACCTTGACAGCTGCACCCACTGCTACTGCCTGCAGGGCCAGACCCTCTGCTCGACCGTCAGCTGCCCCCCTCTGCCCTGTGTTGAGCCCATCAACGTGGAAGGAAGTTGCTGCCCAATGTGTCCAGGTATCGAAGCCACCATCCTTCCATTTGTCAAGCTGTAATGTTGATTTAAGGTGAAATTAGAGCAGAGCTCAACCTGCTCCCTCTTTCATTAGTTCACATGGCCCGAGTAGCATGTCAGGCCCAGTTAGCACCTCCCACCCAGAGATCCTGTGGGTAACTTAGAAAACTATGGCCATCCAGATGAGGGACAGATTTTGGTTCCATGCCAGAATTACTCTGGTTCTTTTCTTCTCATTTGCATTCTCTAGACTTTAGTATTACCAACATGTTAATGACACCTGCCCTATCAAAGCAGCACAGTTTTAGTGCAGCATTGGACCAGCCTAGGGAAGATGGTCCAAGATGGGACCCAGAAGGGAAGATGCCTCAGAGCCATTACACTGTATATTTATTAGAACAAAAATGGAAGACCTGCATTTAAAGAATGTAGTTCTGGTTTATTCTTTTTTTGGTTCATCATTTCCAGCCAGTACCCACACCATCCATGCAGCCTTCTCCCAAGCCCTTAGCTGAACTTTCCGTCTCTTTCCACGCGTTAATGCGACCACTGAGCATACCCCAGGTGGCCGTCGTGAATCCCCATACCTGCATCTTTCCCCACACCCCACTCTTCGTGTCAGCTGCATTATTCATCCCATAGTTTCAAACCTAAGTCCTTCACAGCTGCCCAGAGCCTCCCCTAGCCCTCCTCCTAGTTCCCATGTCTGCATCTCCTGCCAAAACAATTCCTCTTTCCCCTGCGTCTAATCCCAGAAATGCTAGACCTGAGCCCTCTCCCTGGGGACTGAACCCCTAGACCCACAGATTTCCCAGGTAGTATAGGCCACACAGACCCAAGTCAAGGCTCACTCGAAGATCTCATTGAGGTCCTGAGCGTCAGGAGCTTTTCCATCTTCACCTCGATTCTCATGTTTTCTCGCAGCATTGTATTAAAGAACCTTGTTCTATTCAGTACAGGGAGCTGGGAACCATGCCAGTTTACGAGTGCATCTGTACTATGCAGTTGTGAGATAGGACAGCTAGTTAAACCCAGAGAGTTTACGTGGGCGCTGCACGTTGGTCTTTTGTTTAGGTGTTGTGCAGACTAGCCCCAATTGAGCATTTCTAAAAATGTTCATTTATCTCCTAAAAATGATAGGATGTTCTGCCAGGTGAGGGGGTGGAACCATTTTCAGAGCCTTCAGTTGGGTTCTCTTTATAGTTTAGTCTCATTGGTCTTGTAAAAAGTATAGCTGGAGAGTCAAAGATTCACTACACTGACATTTTATCACTTGCTGTGTATGGGAAAAAGAAGTCTTAAATGTTTTAAATGAGAATAAGAAAAAATACGTGGTTTCCCACTGGGATTATTTTATCTAGTATATATCACCTGTGTTTCACAAGTTTCATACCAGTTTCCCCAGTAATATGCTTTTAATGATATAAATGAAGAAACTTGACCTTATTTATTTCACGAAAATCCATTTAATGCCTGTTACATGCCAAGCACTGTTCTGGGCACTGGGAACACAGCAGTCGATGAGACAGCACTGCACATGTAGCTTACGTTGTAGTTGGGAGAAGCCAGGTAGCTAACAGGTAAACAGTAAATAGGCAGCCACCGAGATGGGGATCACACTCTGGAGAAAGGCAAAGCAAGACACAGGGGCTGGGGAGAGTGGGCAGGCAGGTTATTTTGTATTATTTAGAATGGTCAGGTAGCACCTTACCAACAAGAGGAGATTTATGGAGAGACCCAGAATAGCAGTTCTCATGGGGAAGAGGCAGAACCTCTGGGTATAGCCAGGGCCAAGGCCCCGGAGTGGGAACACGCTGTGCGTGTTCAAGGTGGAGCAGCGTTCAGGGTGCATGTTCAGGAGGAGCTGTGTGGAGGGAACTCAGTGAGCACGGAGGAGGTGGGGCAGAGAGGCAGACACAGAGGATCTCTCAGATAAGTACAAGATTGTATTGAGTGGAAGGTTTGGAGCAGGGAGTAACAGGATCTGACTTACCTTTGAACGGATTTCTCTGGTGCTGGGTTGATCACAGACTGTGGGACATGGAAGTCAGGAGTGAAAGCAGAGAGGGCAACCTGGAGGATTTTATGAGTCCAGGTGAGAGATGACAGTGACTTGGAGAGGGTAGTAGCCGTGGAGGTGGAAAGAAGTGGGCGGGTTCTCACTACGGCATATGAGTCGCATCAGTAGGATTTGAATATATGTGCGAGTAGCCAAGGATGACTACGACATTTTGGTTTGGGGCATTTTTAGCTTGAAATACTCACTTAACATCAAAGTGGAGATAATGAATAGACAATATCTAATTTGGGGTTCAGGAGAGAAATTGAAAGTAGATCTACAAATTTAAAAGTCAGCCATAGGTGGTTTCTGGTCTCGAGGTTTTTAAGCCTTGAGACTAGATGACATCACCCAAGAGTAAGAATAAATAGAAAAGAAAAGAAAAGAGAGCCCAGGACCGAGCCCTGAGACATTCTAACTTTTGGAGACTGAGTAGGTGCAGAGGGCGTAGCAAAAGAAATAGAGAAGGAGCACCAGGAACAAAGGAGGAAGCCAAGAGGGTCAGTGACCTGGAAGCCAGGTGGAGAAACGGTTTCTGGTAGGAAAGAGTGAACAGCTGAATCGAAATGAGATGTGGGAACTGACTTGTGCATCTAGCACTGCGGTAATGAACTTCACAAAGTACAGTGAATCCAATTCACCTCTCCCATTGGGAGTTACAGTTATGCAACTCTCATGCAGACCATAAGTGCCAAGTTCATGAATAAGATGGACTGTGAAGTTGAGTGTCCTTGGAGGGTTTCACAGAGAAAGGACTTGAGCTAGATCTTAAGGGACAGTTGTGCTCTCTTCATTGGAGTGAAGAGGATAACGTGACCAAGACTTGAGATGGGAAAAGTCAAGGCCAGTGAGTGCCTCCAGGGTCAAGACTGATGCCCCTGGAGCAGTGAGTTCTAGTAGCAGTAGGTAAGGACAGAAATGATAGCTTTGGACAAGATTTTTCAGGCCTTAATTATCAAATGAAGAGTGGAGATTTTGTTCTTCATAGGGAATGGGAGGGCTTACTTTTAAGAAGCAATCACAAAGGTGTTTTGGGGTAACCTTTGTGTAACGGGGTGGTATGCAGGAAAGACTAAAGCAGAGAGAGACCAGAGGCCAGGACAGCTGTAACTTACACTGCAAACATCCTGGGTGTGATCATAAGGACCCAAATTCAGGTGTAGTGGTGGTAGAAGTGGAGGTAGAGTCATTCTCCTTGTTTTGTTAGTTTTATAAGAGAGAGTACAGATACTGCTAATATCCTCGTTCATCACTAGAGATTTCTCCAGTGACTTCTCAGTTAAGATTTACTGTTGGGTTGAAATTTAATTTCTGTTAACTCTCCTTTCTGCATTTGCTGTATTCCTGATGAAACATTTTTCCATCTTTAAGCAAATGTTACGATCAGTTGAGCTTTTGCCACCTTCTGTTTGATCCAGTATGGGCTGCCAGGAAGACTGGACTCCTGTCCCATGCTTGCATCAGCTCGTTGTGTGATCTTAGTCAAGGCTCATCACCAAAGTTTCAGGCTTCCATTTCTCATCTGGATAGCACATGCCACGTCCTAGAAATGCTGTGAGGATTATTACCATCTTAGAAATGAGGGTGTGGGAGCAGTGCCTGGTCTGTCCAGCAAACAAGAACCTTGCTTTGTCCTTTAGACACAGCAACTAACGTTCTGAATATCCTCCTTTACAAAGTACTTTCCACCTCCAGCATCTTTGGATGTGAGTACGGAACAGACGAGCTGGTGTCGTGATTAGCACCTGTCTCATTTTACAGAAGAAACTGAGGCTCAGGAAAGTTAAGTGTATTTTATCCAAAGTCATGCAGCTAGTTAGCAGAGGATGAGACTCCTGGTCCTAAATTGACTTCAGGTTCCATCTCCCAAAAAAGTGCTGACCTCAGCTTGTGAGCAGCAAGCACCTCACCCCATATTCCAGAAGACGACATTTTATTTTAAGGAAGGCAGATGACCAGATGCCGCTTAAAGTAAAATATATCCCCAGTAAATTATCTTGAGTTCCTCCAAAGCTCAGATCAAATATGAGCACAGGAGTGATTGTGACCATGTGTTCGTGATCTTCGTGGCAGGGCTGGATGTAGCTTTGTGTAAGTCTCCCTGGCACTGTCCATCTGCTATGCCAACAGCTATAAAGGGCTCTTCTAGTAAATACCAGAAGGGTTATATTTTAGACACTGGGGTTGAACGTGGTCTTTGGCCATGGAAGAAGGCCTGGTTCTAGGCATGGAAACATATAGTATTCCCACTTCTTTTTGTTTCTGCAGGCAGTTTTTTGCTGAAAGAATTGCTCTTTTTGGCAAAACTGCTCAGAGGCAGCTTCCCTTTTACGTTCCAATTACAGGGAAATGACTCCTCTTCCCTTGGACTTCAGGACTCTGAACTGGAGCTGTGAGTGTTTTGTGATAAAGAAGGAGGTGTGGGTGGATTTTAATCAGAGCTGAACTGAGTCTGCTGAAGTGAGCTAATACAGGACAGGTTATGAGCTGCTGGAAGTAAGAAGTGGCTGTGAGGCATTGCTCATCGGGAGACACCCATGGGAGCTAGGATTGGTCTCGCTCAAAACCGTATGCCCAAAACCAGTGCCTGCCATGTAGGAAGTGCTCAGGAAATACTTGTTGAACAAATGGTAATATACTTAATCACTGAAGGAGATATCCTCCTTCACCATATACAGATCCTTCTAAGTTTCTCTGCTGTTTCCAAGTAGAGCCCCTGTGGGAAGAGAACTCACTGTCATGCTTCAGCTTGGTGGTGTTGCACCTGAAATCTACCCATACGCAGGGTCAAGGCAAAAGAATTCCAGAGTTGCTTCTATACTGCTCTCACCCAGGAAAAAACCTGAAGTGGAACTGAATCAATCCCAGCTCTGGGGCCTCTGCAGAAGCTTTCACTACTTAGCCATTGACAGCCACAGGTTTGGTGGAATCAGTCTGGCATTTGCCTTTTACCCTGAGGCCTCAGAAACCTGTGGCAGTTGGGCCCCTGTTGTCACAGGAAGGCTCAATGTGAAGCCCTGGGCTGGGCAGGGGAGGGGCAGAAGCGTGTGTGGCACGGAAAGGTGTCAGATCAATGGCAGTGTGGCTTTTCTGCCCATATTCATCCAGGAAATTCATACCACACATCAGGGTTTTTCAGTGGGGTGCATTAAATACCATCCCCCTGTGCACACTTCCCGGAATCACCTAGTCCAGGCCTACCGAATCAGGACCTATGAGAGTCAGCACATGTTATAACCTCTTTGGGTAATTCTGATATGATTTAAAAAATTTGACAGTCACTGGTTTGTACTGAGGCCCCTGCGCCTACAAATGGTAATATTTTCAGTAAATTCTATTTTTAATTCTCGAGTTTGCAGGGATGCACTGAACCTGTAGAAACTATAATTGTTCCCAGTTTGTTTTATGTGTAAAGGCTTTATAGTATAAGAAAGCAGAAGACTATTCTTGGAGGCTGCAAGAAAACTTGGGCTTTGGAATCACAGAACTGCATTTGAATCCCAGCTCTACCACTTACTAGATGCATAATCTTGGATTTAAGTTAACCTCTCTGGGTTTATTTCTCTGGCTGGGTACTTCATTAACTCATGATGGAAGCTTAGCAAGTACTCTCTTCTCTTATCACTTTCCTCTTCTCTCAAATTCATCTTAAGATTTACTTCTCAAAAGCCTGGTAACTTTGAGACAGAAAACAATCACTTTGAGCAGAGGGGACTATTAATCCTATTTTAATTTATATATTGGACATTTTATGTTGGTCTAAATTAGGCTATGGTGAGTCTTTAGGATCATAAGTGTTGAGTCATCGCTTTATAAAAATCAGTGAATAATATGGCAGGATCTGGCCAAGAGGAAATGGTGTATGACGCAAACTTTTATTGTCACATTTTGAAAACAGGTTCTTAAGAATTAATCGCTTTAAGATGTGGGACCAGTTGTCAGCTGGATGAAGTATAAAAGAAATATTTGTAGGAGCTGAGAAAAGCTGATTTAAAAAAAAAAAACCTGATATTTGAGATAAATAATATTCTTCTCAGTTTCTTTTATGTTGTAGTATAATACCTAGCTGATCAAACTGGATGATGTAAATATATTTACTGAAGATCAGTTTCTAATCTAAATGGTTCTGGTGGTAACATAATGGACATCTGAGACTTAAACTCATGAAGTATAACTATAGTCCACTCCCATCTAGGGAAAGAGAGAGGAGAGGAAATGACCAAGAAATCCATAAGAAGTGGACAGTGCTTTAACTTTTTCAAGTTTTGCTAATATATTTTATGTAAATGATTCAACCCCCCTATATTAAAGAGCAGCAGCTATTAAACGCCAATATTTAGCTGCCAGAAGGTAGAAGAAACAATTCCACTTCAGCTAGTCCCGTTCAGTTTCCATAAAATTATAGAACCAACACCATTTGACATGAAAAAGCAGTGTTTGACCCTGGTGGAGTAGACAGCTCTTCTGTCTTTTAAATGTTACAAGACATGTTTCTCCTCACTGCAAAGCCCGTGATTCTCTGGCATGAATGATGTAAATGCAGAAACTGCATCTTTCACGTCCCGGGAAATGTTGTCTTGAGTGCACCATTTCGACTGAGAATACAAAAGCCAGCAATACAGCAGCTTCATCATCTCTTACGGAAAATATTCCCTTCTTTTAGAAATGTATGTTCCAGAACCAACCAATATACCCATTGAGAAGACAAACCATCGAGGAGAGGTTGACCTGGAGGTTCCCCTGTGGCCCACACCTAGCGAAAATGACATTGTTCATCTCCCTAAAGGTAAGGATTGAAGGCAGCCTGAGATTGCTCTTTTTCTACATGGTCTACTTTGGCTTTTTTCTCATTTTTAAAATTTCCTATGAGTAACTTTTTAAATGACTTGCTGAAGTAAATTGAAATAACTACTCCCGGGTAGACCTGCTTGGCTGAAATACATTTATACCACACATGGATAAAATAAGTCAGCAGTAACTGGATTAAATGCCTCCTTCCTGGCCCTCCATGCGCAGAGATTTTGTGATGATGGCAATAAATATGTTCCTAGTCATAAGAGCGTGGTATCTGGAACTTCTAAGCAGTCTCTCAAACGTATGTATATATAAACTTTATAAGGAGAGTAATCATGAATTAGCCTCTGCCCCTTGTAGATTCTGCACTGAGCATTTATACATGAGGTTACCCTCTCCTTCTGGGCAGTTTTCACTTCATGCGAGTTTAATACGTTTGTTGATTTTTCCAGTCACCAGGTTTATTCCATGCCTTTTTTTCTTGCTCAGTCCTTTCAGTCTGTGTATAATAAAGATGTTATTTTTGTCTCCCAATAGTTGTTAATATTTCCTGTTCTATAAAAATAGACCTCTTCTTGATCAGTAGTATAAAGTTGCTCTTAGCTGTGACTCAGTACTGCCTCCTGTCTATACCAAGCACATTTTCCAAATCATTGCGATATAATGTTTATAATTCTTTTGGAAGAAGCAATATTCATTGCTTGAGAGATTAATTGTCTGTTAGATATTCTAAACGTTATGCTTGGATCAAGCCAGCTGACCAGAAAGCCAAATTCCTGGACCTAGTGTTTTTGGCTCTTTGTATAATTGTTCTGACTGAATGTGCTATAGCATTTTGCTTACATTCGTTCAGTCAATAAATATTAGTGCCTGCTGTATGCCAGGCCCTGTTCTAGAAGCTAGACTTCAGTCACAAGAATAGCCATATTTACAGTATGTTGAAGACCTGTGCATTGCATAGTATCTGTGTTATAAAGCCCTGGAAGAGAAATTTTCTCATGGGTCAATAGCAAGAAAATGTATGCTTCTAGGCAACTTTAGGGCCCCTGTTATGTATTTAACCTTATTTCTGTCTGCAACATTCATTGTAAGAGAGATATTTTAAAAGAACATAAAGGTCGTCATTCATAAGTGCAAAACTAAATGTAATCACCTATGCAATGTAATTCATTAAGGCAGGAAAATGATCTAATAGGCCTAAGCAAGATTTTCAATGAGTTTATGAAAAGTAAGACAATATTGCATAGAGTTCAGTGAACCAGAACATCAACCAAAGACCAACCTCCTGATTCTGATTAGTTTTTTTTATCTAATTAGTCTTCACTATTACACTAGTAGGTAAAAGAATATACTTTGTTCTGGTCTCCTGTTTGCCAGTAAGCAAGGAGATCAGCTAATGTTTCTCCTTCTGAATCTTAGAAGACCATATATATTAATAGTAATCTAAATATCTTAATGGTCTAATTTTAGTCACTTTTTCAAAATCTACCTGAGTGCCTTCTTATTTTCTTGATGAGCTAGAGCCAGCATCATCTTATCCAATTATTAACATTTTCACTCTAATTTTTTTTTAACATTCATCCCTAAGCGCTCTGCCCCTCTACTAAGATCCCTTTGGAACAACATTAGACTTTAATCATGTTTTTCACCTCAGAGTACTCAGAAGCCATAAAACCAAGTTGCTGATCTCTGTTTGCAGTGTAATTAAAATAATCTTTAAAAATTCTGGCTTAGGCAATAAATGCTTGTAATTTTTTTTCTCCTAGATATGGGTCACATCCAGGTAGATTACAGAGATAACAGACTGCACCCAAGTGAAGATTCTTCGCTGGACTCAATTGCCTCAGTTGTGGTTCCCATAATTATATGCCTCTCTATTTTAATAGCATTCCTATTCATCAATCAGAAGAAACAGTGGATACCACTGCTTTGCTGGTATCGAACACCAACTAAGGTATTGTCTTGTAAAAGTTAGTCTCTTGAATGATGAATTTAGGAAAACTTACAGTGATAATGAAATTGCTTGAAACCTTGTGTCTTAACCAGTGAAATTTTTACTTTGCTATTCATAGCCTCAAACCCATACCAGGCTATATAGTATGAATCAAATATATAGTACTTGCCGGGGGCTGGGCTGATGACAAGGTGAATGATCCATTATCCATTGGTTAATGAATCCTGACCTTAACATGGATCCAATTTTCTGGATGTACTCTAAAGTTTTCAAATGAATGAATACCTCTGGATTTATTCCTAAATCATTGTTTATATTAGACATTAGAATTTGATCACCTGGTATTTCTCAGTCACCAGACAACTTAAAATTGGGAGAGAAAAGAAATCACAAAGGGTGGGAGATAATATTCAGGAGAAGGCTGGGAGATCATGAGGATATACACAAAAGGCAAAAGGACAGTCAGTGCATCAAAGGCAAGCATCAAGTGGAAAGGTCACAAAAGATGAAGAGATAGTGGAAAGTAATAGACAAGGTAGGGAGAGGCAGGATTTCATATTGAGAGAGAAAAGATGCATGTTTGTTTTCAGTACAAATATAAAGGGCCTCTAAATGTGCCTATTTTGAAAGATGAGAACTGTATTAAAGGAAATAAATCATAATCCCTTCCAACTCTAATTCTACGACTTTTGCCTTTAGTTGGTTTAATCATACAACCTTAAGAATTGGAAACACCCTGAACAATTATGTAATATAATTTACCATCTGGTTAACCTTTCCATGTGAAAATTCTGTCCTGCGGTTATCATGCCTTCTATTTTTCTGTGAACAAATGTGCCTTGGGCACAGCCTCTATGCTGGGCACATGCTGGGTCGGGATAGTTACCAGTGTCCAAAGCTGGGCACCAGACCCACTCAGTAAGTGTATGGAATGACTAGAAACCCACGGGCTGGCCCAGCCTGTGCGGGTGTTCTATCCCTTTGTTTTTAAAATCTGCCTACTTGCCGCTCATTCAGCCCCTTTAAACACAGGTCTGCCCTTCAAGGATTTGAAATCATTTCACCAGTCTTTTTTTGTGTCTTCAGTTCCTTTATCTCCCTATTTGACATAATTTGACATTTCACCTTTAAATATAGTTTGTCGGTGTCCCTCATAAAAGTATAGTTGATACTAGAACCCGATGTGATACTCTGCATATAGTCTATCAATGAATTGTCAAACTGTTATCTCACTCGAATTAGGTACTAAATTTCTATTCATTTGAGATAATGTAAAGCAGCTAATTCTTTGTGGTTTTATTCCTCCTCTCATTAAATAGCCTTCTTCCTTAAGTAATCAGCTAGTATCTGTGGACTGCAAGAAAGGAACCAGAGTCCAGGTGGACAGTTCCCAGAGAATGCTAAGAATTGCAGAACCAGATGCAAGATTCAGTGGCTTCTACAGCATGCAAAAACAGAACCATCTACAGGCAGACAATTTCTACCAAACAGTGTGAAGAAAGGCAACTCGGATGAGGTTTCAAAAGACAGACGACAACTAAATCTGCTCTTAAAAGTAAACTAGAATTTGTGCACTTGCTTAGTGGATTGTATTGGATTGTGACTTGATGTACAGCGCTAAGACCTTCCTGGGATGGGCTCTGTCTACAGCAGTGTGCAGAACAAGCATTCCCACTTTTCCTCAAGATAACTGACCAAGTGTTTTCTTAGAACCAAAGTTTTTAAAGTTGCTAAGATATATTTGCCTGTAAGATAGCTGTAGAGATATTTGGGGTGGGGACAGTGAGTTTGGATGGGGAAATGGGTGGGAGGGTGGTGTCAGAAAGAAAAATTGGTCAGCTTGGCTTGGGGAGAAACCTGGTAATATAAAAGCAGTTCAGTGGCCCAGAGGGTATTTTTTTCCTATTGCTCTTAAGACTGCACTGGTTGCTGCAAAGCTCAGGCCTGAATGAGCAGGAAACAAAAAAGGCCTTGCGACCCAGCTGCCATAACCACCTTAGAAGTACCAGACAAGCACATCAGAACCTTTTGACAGCCATCCCAGGTCTAAAGCCACAAGTTTCTTTTCTATACAGTCACAACTGCAGTAGGCAGTGAGGAAGCCAGAGAAATGTGATAGCGACATTTCTCAAAAGCGGGTTATTAAGAATATATACAGTTATACTTTTTGCTGCTTTTATTTTCTTCCAAGCCAATCAGCCAGTTCCTAGCAGAGTCAGCACATGAACAAGATCTAAGTCATTTCTTGATGTGAGCACTGGAGCTTTTCTTACAACAACGTGACAGAAAGGAGGGAGAGGGTGATGAACATCAGGCAAAATCCAGGGGCTATATTTCACTGTTTGTTGTTGCTTTGTTCTATTGTTGGTTGTTCATAGTTTTTGTTGAAGCTCTAGCTTAAGAAGAAATTTTTTTAAAAAAGACTGTTTGTTTGGGGATTCTTTTTCCTTATTATATACTGATTCTACAAAATAGAAACTACTTCATTTTAATTGTATATTATTCAAGCACCTTTGTTGAAGCTCAAAAAAAAGATGCCTCTTTAAACTTTAGCAATTATAGGAGTATTTATGTAACTATCTTATGCTTCAAAAAACAAAAGTATTTGTGTGCATGTGTATATAATATATACATATATATTTATACACATACAATTTATGTTTTCCTGTTGAATGTATTTTTATGAGATTTTAACCAGAACAAAGGCAGATAAACAGGCATTCCATATCAGTGCTTTTGATCACTTACAGATTTTTTGAGTAACACAAAATCTCATTCTACCTGCAGTTTAATTGCAAAAATGTGTGTGTGAGAGTATGTATGTGTGTGTGTGCACGCACGCCTTGAGCAGTCAGCATTGCACCTGCTATGGAGAAGGGTATTCCTTTATTAAAATCTTCCTCATTTGGATTTGCTTTCAGTTGGTTTTCAATTTGCTCACTGGCCAGAGACATTGATGGCAGTTCTTATCTGCATCACTAATCAGCTCCTGGATTTTTTTTTTTTTTTTCAAACAATGGTTTGAAACAACTACTGGAATATTGTCCACAATAAGCTGGAAGTTTGTTGTAGTATGCCTCAAATATAACCGACTGTATACTATAGTGTTAACTTTTCAAACAGCCCTTAGCACTTTTATACTAATTAACCCATTTGTGCATTGAGTTTTCTTTTAAAAATGCTTGTTGTGAAAGACACAGATACCCAGTATGCTTAATGTGAAAAGAAAATGTGTTCTGTTTTGTAAAGGAACTTTCAAGTATTGTTGTAAATACTTGGACAGAGGTTGCTGAACTTTAAAAAAAGTTAATTTATTATTATAATGACCTAATTTATTAATCTGAAGATTAACCATTTTTTTGTCTTAGAATATCAAAAAGAAAAAGAAAAAGGTGTTCTAGCTGTTTGCATCAAGGGAAAAAAAAGATTTATTATCAAGGGGCAATATTTTTATCTTTTTCCAAAATAAATTTGTTAATGATCTGTTACCAAAATAGATTGACATCAGCCTGATTAGTATAAATTTTGTTGTTGGTAATTAATCCATTCCTGGCATAAAAAGTCTTTTTATCAAAAAAATTGTAGATGCTTGCTTTTTGTTTTTTCAATCATGGCCATATTATGAAAATACTAACAGGATATAGGACAAGGTGTAAATTTTTTTATTATTATTTTAAAGATGATGATATGATTTATCCTGAGTGCTGTATCTGTTACTCTTTTACTTTGGTTCCTGTTGTACTCTTGTAAAAGAAAAACAAATAAATATAATTTCCTGAAGAATAAAATAAATAGATATATGGCACTTGAAGTGCACTATAGTTCTACAGTTTGTTTTTGTTTTCTTCAAAAAACAAAGCTGTAAGAGAATTATTTGCAACTTGATTCTTGGCAAGAAATAAACATTTTGAGTTGAAATCACACGGTGTGACTTTCAAAAAGATTCCATCTCTGGGATCCCAAAGACAAATTGTCCTTTTAAGGTCATCATCAGTCCAATGAACCTCTCGTGTCACAAGAAGTCCCCATGCTTTTCTCATGAGGCAGGTCTTTCTTTCCCAAGGAATCCTTGCAAAAAGAAAAGTGTCTCTCGGAGTATGGGTGCTGTTTTTAGGGAGACAAGAAACCTGCTTGCTGCTAGAAACATCATCATAGCTAGTATCAAACCTAACTTGTTATGCACAGGAGGATTGTGGTGGGCAACCCAATGCTGAAGAAGAAAGACTTTACCAAGCAAAATTAGGGGAAGCCTAACTAACTACAAGGGGATTTTGAGCTAGTAGGAAAAAATGGGTATATTTTCATACACTTTGGAAGCATCAGTTTAAGAATGAGCTATAAACAGATCACTGTTGAATCTCTTTTAAAAAAAATATATCCCCAAAAAACTTTCTGCTGTATTATATATCCTTTAAAACTACATTTCTTCAGTACAAGGCATCATTTTTACAAAATCACATCAAATTAATTTGTTAATATGACTGTGTAAGTATGTATCTTCAATTCATGGGGAAGGCGCCAGTAAGTTCCACCTAAGAACATTGATAAAACAAGGAAACCATCTCAAGTTTCTCATACCTGGATCACAGCTGAAATGCCAAGCAGGCATTATACTTCAAACCGAGCTCCTGCCTTTGCAGTCACGGTGTCTCAGTTGCTGAGTGGAGTGAGGAAGACACGCATCCCTGTTTGCTCACAGCTGTTTTTGTTTAAGTGGAATTGGGAAGGCCTCCTGTAGCAGATCCCAGATGATTGATAGACGACTCTTTCATTCATGTCGTCTATGGGATGGGGCTGCATGACTATTTGGAATGTCTCACAGCCCCAGAAAAAGAGCAGGACTTCTGTCATTCCACAGCATCTCGGCATCCTCTAAAAAGTCCTCTCTCCCTTCCATAGCATTCTGGGACTAATCACGGTTTCACCTGCTCACATACGGTAGCAACAGGCTCTGCGTGGAATTAAGTAAGGGAAAGAATCTAGCACTGTAAGAAAAAAATATATAAAATCCCAAATATAAAGCTCTCAAACATATTTATACTTTTTAAAAAATTTATTAAATGCCATTGATTTGATTGGAACTGGCAAAAGCGCTTATGATATTGAACCCGTAAGTAGCTGTTTCTAGAATTCATACTTAAGAAAAACACATAGGCATGAATAAAATATGACAGTCAAGGGAATGGGCAGTTCTGCAGCATACACTTTAAGCACCTCAGAGGATACAAACTTTTCAAGTACAATTCACAGACACATGAAGCAGAACATTGGAACATCAAAAGTTAATACAAGATTCTAAAAGTGGCAATTTAATGGTTAAAATTTTACCAATGGTGAAACAAGCAGCAAGCTATAAAATCCGTCATCACCAATGGTTTTCAGTGCTCACTAAGTATTAAGCCAATGTAATGCATATTCTGGTTTTGCCTCTTTAAGAACAGCCCAAGTTTATTTCAGTCTCTCTGAAAAATACTGGTAGGTAATATTTATACTGACAATTCTCACAAAAATCAGTGCTGGTTCTTGCTATCACTGAATTTATAGCATAAATCTCCCAAGGCTTTAATCTAGTTCATCAGTGCAGTGTAGATTAGAAAGCCATAAAAACAAATAGGCATACCGTCAGTTAATGAGAAATATAACTGCACATGCACAATTAATATTACTCTACTAAGAACAGTTCATAATTAGTAGATTTAAAAACCATCTCTAGAATTCAAAATAGTACCCATATTTCCATTGGTTCTATAATATAAAGAATTAGTGAAGCCAAGATCTGTGAATACTGAATCAAACCCAAGTTCAAATGTGCTGAGTTTCCAATAGCAAGAAGGTAATGGTGGCCAGCTTTCAGAATAATGCTGTAGGAAATCTAGCTCAGAGTCCCACCGTAGATAAAGCTGCTGCTCCTGAAGTAATGCTGCTTTATGTAGGACACAGAACTAGAAGAAAAAGAGAACTTTTAGATAAAAATATCTTTTGTATACATGTACACAAAACATACATTTTACAAGTACATTTAAAAACACCACTAAGTAGTGAGAACTAAACATTAATTCAAAGATTTATAGTAGCAATATTTTAAAGGTTTTAAGAGGCTATACCCAACAAGGATGAGTTCTCTCAAGACACATTAGAATTGCCTAGAAATGAGATACCAAAAGGCCATGTCTCTTAGGGTGCCACTTGAAGACAGAAGCCCGTAACATTCACCCTATACCATGAGGCTTATGACACGGCAAACAGGCTCCCTTCTGCACACATTTTTATTCCTGACTAGGATCAGCATGGCCGCAGCCAGGCTTCAGTATGAGCCTGGGGTACTACTGTCAAGGCAGCAAGGTGCAGTCAGGCAATTAAGCAGGTGTGAAAGAGAGGCTCAGCCCATACAGTGCCCACCCCCCACCTTTCTCAGGCCAAATGAGACCACTTTTCTGCCTTCTTTCACTTCTGACTTTTGCATTAAAACTAAGATGGTGTATTTAGACAGCCAAGCCACACTCTCATCTGTGTTAAAACAACAACAAACTAGCCAAAAAGGGGAAGGCACGTTCTCCCCTTAAGCAATATCCCCCTCCCAGGCAAAGTGTCCAATTACTGGTCCCCAAGCAAGAGGAACAGTTAACCAGCCGTGAACTTTCAGGATGGGTGGAAAAGAGCATTTTCAATGACCCCACTCCAGCACCTTCCCACACTTAAATACGTCTCCGCATTACACTCCCGTCTTCGTTTTCTCTGACTACAGTCTCCACTGTAGTCTGAATCCTCGCTTCTTTTCCACCCAGTCATCACAATACAAAGCCAAGACAAAAGCACAACACATGCACACAGACAGCTCATCAGAAGCAGGTACAGTATAGATAGAACTGGGCTTACAGACAGGAACCAGCGGCCCGAGCATGAGGAGCAGAATTAGATGGGTGCTGCTTCCCTAAGGCATGCGGTATAGGTAGGTTCACAATTACAGTCCTAGGTTTTCAGAGTAGAGAATTAAAAATCATTTTCCCCCAGAGGACTCTGTTCTTTGGGTCATAACATCCTTCCAAGCAGTTAAATGCTAAAATAGCTAGAGAATGCTTCAGAAGCTCATTCTATCTCTGGCCCTCATAGAGCCCTAGGGACCCGCTAAAATTAAAATTTAAGACATGTTCTTTATGTTCGTCTCATCCCTGTTTCACATCTAGAACAAACCTCAGAACAATCCAGCTTTCATACCAATGCTAGCACAACACAAAAGCAAACAAAGACGTCAGGTATTAAAAAAAAAATCAGCATTTAATAGGGAGAAAAAGTCCTCCATCAGAAAAACAGCTTATTTTTTAAAATGATGTTAATTCAGTCTGCCGTAGCCCAGTGTTAACCCACTAATGGCTAGCTCATGCTTCTTAATCTTAACACATCAAGACTCTTCCAAGTGAAACGTGTGATTCGCTGAGCACTGTGTATACTACTGAGGTTCCCCTTTTATGATGCTATGGTTTAAGAAAAGTCCATCTGAGATTTCTAATGTCTCAGAAATCATCTTCCTTGTGCTCAGCTAACTTTAATGGAGAAAAGACAGAACCCAAAGAAGAAAACTGTTATTAGAAGAGGATGGCTCTCAAAATGTGATCAAACACTACAAGATGCATTTTGTGATGCTTGCAAATTCTGGTCCCCGAATAACTGCTACTTTAAAAAAAAATTTCATTGAAAAGTATTAATTTTGCCTCTAATTAAGTCCTTCAGTCCCTTCTTTATCATCCAAATTTTGCTCATTCCTCAGCAAAGTAACTCAGCTTCTCACTCTTCTTTTGGCTCATCAATATTCCCATCCTGTGTGAGCCTGATCTTGCCTCTAAGATTTGTGGCTGCTTTTTCACTGCCCTGGGCTTAGGAAAGTCCATTCTTTTTATTTCCACTTCCCTCCCTGGGCCTTACATCAGTCCCTTTCGTATTCCCTTTGGCACTGTTCACAGATGTGACTCTTTCTTCCTTCATCCATCCTCACTAATGATCTGTCCTTGCTTTGCACTGTCCCCAAGATGACAGACAGAGACCATCCTTCTCAAATTTCCCAGTGCCAACCTGCCAGCATCTGATACCCACATGATGATGGCAAGATCTCACTAATTTTCTTCTACTGCCTCCCTCAATGTTTACAGTTTAGCTGTGGAGATTATTTCCAGCCCAGAACCTCCAATAAAAGTTAAATTTTATAAAACCCTAATATATAATGTTGGTAGAAGTTAGTCATGTATCTAATCCTCACCCTGCATAATAAGATTAATGAAAGTTGTGCATTGGGAAGTTACTATCTAATCTATTAGCAAGACAATGCATTTACTGATTAATCCAAACTTCCCAGCCATTATAAAATTCACCTTTCAGAATATAATCAGTTAACAAGCTCGGAACTTTTTCACTGTCCTCCTTCATGGCACGAAGAACTGCAAAACAGAAGAGGGGAAAAAAAGACAACAAAAAATTCAGATCGAAAATATTACTTAAGTTCAATCATTGTGGCCTTAATCTTCCTTAATTATAGGATATAACTGACTCATACTAATTATAGGTGATTTTCCTGATAAGGGAATACAACAGTAAAGTCCCAATAACTTATTTTAGTGGAGTAAGTTCACAAGAATTTATTTTAGGTAAGAATATCCACTTACCTGAGAGTTATTTCCCTGATTTAAAATTTCCAAACAGTGGAGGAAAAAAAGAGCAATCAGGTTATTTACACAGAGCCTTCGCTCTGTAATAATACTGGAAAGTGGCTTACTGTAATGTGCACCTCAATGAACTCTGTGCAATAAGAGGACCTCAGTGCTATAGAACAAGCAAGCTAGAGAAACTCTTAGAGAAATGGACAGTTAGCTCTACCCTCCAACAAGCATATCTGTCAGACTCCTTGGAAACTTTCAAAGAAAAGACCCAAATGAAGAACAGACTTCCATGAAGCAGCACGTGGCATCTGCCTGGCTATCTCCTCCCCTGCACTATGGAGGAACCTGGGTGAATCAGCCTCATCCTAAACGGACACTTTTATCTTCTAAGTAAAAACTAAAAGAGAAAACACAGCCACCTAGTATAATGTTTTTCTTTTTTAAGTTAGACCATTCAGGTTGAGATAAACTCACAAATATTGTACTTTAACAGAGATTGCCAACTCAAATTTTTTTTTCGTTGAGATGGAGTTTCACTCTTGTTGCCCAGGCTAGAATGCAATGGCGTGATCTCAGCTTACCACAACCTCCTGCTCCTGGGTTCAAGTGATTCTCCTGTCTCAGCCTCCCGAGTAGCTGGGATTACAGGCATGAGCCACCACCCCCAGATAATTTTGCATTTTTAGTAGAGATGAGGGTTTCCTCCATGTTGGTCAGGCTGGTCTCGAACTCCCGACCTCAGGTGATCCACCCACCTCGGCCTCCCAAAGTGCTGGGATTACAGGTGTGAGCCATCGTGCCTAGCCAGCCAACTCAAATTTTCTGCAGAGCATCCTGGTAAAA